>JAWQUT010000278.1:2244-32003 GCA_033807755.1 Ellobium chinense
TTTCCCCTCTCTCCCCTCCTCCCCCAACTCTCCACTCCAATCTCTTTCTCCACATCCCAACCCCACCACTAAAATCTTCTCTCAGTCACCCCCACCCCTCGCCCGCACCCCGACCCACACCACCATACCCAAAGCGTCTCTTGACTCATCTGATTCAGAAACAGTCAACATTTCTCCCTCGGGATCTGGCAAAAGAGGACTCACAGAGTGAGAGACTGAAAGAGAAAATATTCTGAGAAAGAGAAAATAAACCAGAAAAACTGAAGGAAGGACAGAGGAAAGAAAGAAGAGAAAAGTTATGAGAAATCTTTGGAGAAAGTAAACGTGTAGAGAGAGGAATTACATTTAAGCATTGATGCACTTGATGACTACTCTGGTATACGTGACAGACATGGTGTTTTTGTCAGTGGATGTTATCACTAATACAGTGTTATCATGATATACAGACAGATTAAGGTCAGCATGATGATACTTGGATGCTCGAAATGTGCTTAAAGCCACTTGTTCAGCTGACGAACGCAGCAGGTCTCTAATCTAACTTTCAGTCAAGGTTCTCACATCTTCATGTCAGTTACAATGACCACCCCTCTTTAAGACAGAAAAAAAAAATCTTCTATCATAACATTTGGGTTAGTGAGTTATCTTTACTGCGTGTACCGATATTAATAACATGTTGGTATTATGAGTGAATTTATAATCACCTGTGATATCACCTCTCTGTGGCATAATATCTGTTTTAATTATTTGTCTCCCTTCATCCGACAGACACTCAAGAGCCCGAGCTCTGCAAGACCATCTTCTTCACCCCCCCCCCTCCTCCGCCTCCTCACCCACCTCAAAACCGGGTTAAGCGTAAATGAACGTGTCCCGACAAAGTTCACATACTGTGGCTGCTTCCGAGTTTCTTGTTCATATTTTTTTTTTCTTAAATAGATACATTTAATGTGTTAGTCTGGCCACGGATGAGAAAGGGAGAAGGGGTAGGGGTAGGGGTTGTGAGAAGGCTGATTGTCAAGACGTCAGCTAAACAAAATTGTTAAGAGAAAATTCACTACTTGCGTCTGCAGACAGAAGGTCAACCGGCCTATTGCGCATTGTGCGGAAAAAGCAATCAGCTGTGTTTACATGATCTCGAGCGAGGCCGTGTGAGTGTAGGTTACCGGTAGCCTAGAATAGTCTAGTCTACATCTCTAAATTATCAGGAAATTCGATTTCTAAGTTTGCAGTCTTGTTACACATAATCAAACTGATCCACAATCCCACATTTGTCGGTAATTGCTGAGGTTTAGACTATATTCACAGCTGACCCAACATTTATTACGCGCTGTCTATCTTATTCTTTTGATATTTTATGCCTGACCCGTTTTCCAATGTAAACACAGCTAATTGCTGTTTCCGCACATGCGCATTAGGCCGGCTGACCTTCTGTCTAGAGACGCAAGTGAATTCACTGGATCAGTCTGATACATCACCCATTATGCTCTCTCAAACTAAGGAATAAAGCTTCATATCTATTTGTTTACGAGTCCCGTCCTGGCACTCTACGTTCCTGTTCGATATTCATGTTCATTGTACCTATACACCACACAGCTCAGTGGCGGACACACAGGTATCCCAAGCACCATGATTGTGTCACTGACATTTTTTTTACAGACGAATCATTCAGCAAGCATACATCAAGTGGTTACTTCCTGTTTTAGTTTCTTCTGTTTTGTAAAGATAATAGACTAGTCAAATAGAAGTATGAATCTGATTACATGTGTTTATATTGTACTGTTCTAGTTACATGGGTTAAGTCCCTGCCAAAACTATTCCCTCTTCATTTGTTAAAAAAAACCAACAACAGAATATTAAAGAAAAACCACGATATGCGCAAAGTTATTGAAGATGAATACAATGTTTCGCTTGAGTGCCCCAGATTCGTCATTTTTAGAAATAAGCTTCTCCCTAAAAGAATGACTGTTAAACATAGCGCGGGTTGAGAATTACAGGGTTCTATCTTGCTTTTAGGTTGTTTCGAGAAAATGAGGATTGAAGTTTTGAGGGTTAACAAACCGTACTTGAAATAACTGTAGCTCATTGATATTCATGCAGGGGATGCATTATGTCTATACTGACACATCTGAGCATCTTTTTTGATGTTTGGAGTTATAAGGAACGAACAAAACTGTTTTGAAATTTCGGATAGAACCTTGTTACACTGACTATCACCACAAAACAAAGAAATTACAAGGTACTCTGCATTAAAAGATACAAAACACTGCATAAATGGAACGTGAAAGCTTTATTACAGTTTTGATTGACACGTCTGATACAACAGAAAAGACATGAAGTGATGCTACAGTAATTTTAGACAATTCCCAGACTTTTGTAAAATTCTCTGTCAATAAGAGGCATGAATTTCAGCATGTCTTATAAGTCTTTTTTCTTTGCTTCTGTCAACGAACATGACGGATTTAAGAAACAGGTGGTATAAATGGCCGAGTACATGCAGCTCTGGTTCTTGGTTTGGGTTAAACATTAATACTCACACTTTCCGCAGTAGAGTGTTTAGTTGTGAACATGATATTTGTGGAGTGAGGCGCAAAGGAGAGGGATGCTACTTTGGAGAAAGGGAGTTCTTTGAATGAGTAGCAATCTGAGGGGTTTTTTTTTGAAGTTTTTGAACGAGGTAGGTTTCAGCTGAATTATTTTAGATGCTTTTTTCCCTGTTCACCTTCAGGAGGATCCTGATAATAGAGATGGTTGAGTAGTACTCTGATGCCAAGAGGTGCTTTTCAATTTGGCTGTGCATGTTATCTCTACCTCTTGTACTGCAGAGTGTCCAGGAAGGCTGAACTTCAAGCACAAAGATGTTATACTGGAAACTGTGTTTAAGAATTCCATAATGGCCGTAGCCATGATGGAGTTTCTATTTTGGGGTCCACAGCTGTCACTCCACAATATCATTCGTTTCACTTGTGGATATTCTCGGATCAGAGAGTGCAAAATTTCTGTCATGGCACTAGCCAAGTCATTTCCAGCACGGCCTGCTGTGGTTTCTGCCCATACAGCACAATAGTATGGCTTTGATTTACCGACTGTGGCATGCCCAGTTAAGTTGTAAACATTCAGTTTTCTCTTATAAAAGAAACTGCTGATTTCAGCCCTTGGGCATGAAATCACATTCTGCAAATCACAGCAAAGAACGGCTGTTTCATTCAGGGTCATTTATTTGCCTATCCCGTTCTTCTTTGGCTGCAATTTTAGCAGCCAGATGGTTGTCCAAAGTGGATTTCTGGTCTTCAGTTGTGAGCCCAATGCTTTCTGATACCTTGAATCCCTCACACAGATCGCAGCGATCCTTTTTGGGAACATGAAATGCTTAGGGAAATATATTAAAGATAGATCTGTACATAGAGATCTTCACAGGAACTCGTTCATATTTTGTGCATTGCTGACAGTAATCTTCATACATTTTCTGAATATTAAAAGACGGGTCAAGATACTTTTTTTTTGAATCTACTCTGCAGTAATGGCTGTCAGTGGTAGGAAAGCTCCTGATATGATCTGTGACAAACTCCTTATCCCCAGATGGTACAACTTTCTTGGCATATTTACCTCGCCCATCTGGTTTGTGCGTACCTGTGATAGGGTCTTTTTTGTTGTGCACATTGTATACAACTTTTTGGCTAATGTAAAGTGTCTGTAAGTAAAATTCCTTGCATACACGAATGTGTTCATGCTCTAGATCAAAATAAAATGAAAATGAGATTTTCTTTTCGCTGCTCTTTGACTACTAACGGCGTGCCACGTTGTGTGTATGTGAATACACTAGGCTAGGCCTATAGCCTATGTCTACACTCCGGTATTGAATAAGGACACCTGAGAGAGTGTTGTTATGATTGGCTACACAACCATTAGTTGTTAAGTCCGAGCTATTTCATTGGTCAGATGCAATAGAACTTTGTAATTCTGTTCGACCTAGGATAGAACCTTGTAGTTATGAAAGTAAACCTTGAATACGCGATAGGACTTTGTAACATTTAAAAATACACAAAAAATTACTTGAGAAAATGATTCATTTCAAGTCAGGATATAGTTATGATGCTGAGCAACAAGAAAATGGGCCCAACTCATTTTTCACAAAAATGCGAGATAGAACCCTGTAATTCTCAACCCGCGATAGTATGCACAAATTAATATCCTTTATGAAATGTATGAAGCAAGAAGAAATGAAACCATTATTTATAATTATGTGCCATAAAATTTCACACAATTATCAGAGACTAGCCTTATAAGTATCTTCTGGTGAATGTCTGTGACATGAACCCATGTGTCTTGTAAACGCTGGCTGCATGGTCATTGTTACGGATAAAGACCGTTGTTTATGCCAGCAAGGTCTTGGATGTTTGAAACCTACCGGTTACAAGATCAGATGTAAGTGGATCATATATCAGTGCTTTTCTGACAGAAATGACATGCATTACTTCACCCAGCTTCTCCCTCCGTTCTTTCCCTATTAAAAATAAAAAGATAAAGCAAACAATGTGGTCTCTCCCAGCTTATACAAGGCTATGTCTGTTTAATTTCTGCCACGTCCAGAAAGGGGCCGTCCTTTCTATTCTGTGGGAGGGCCTTAACAAAGGAAGTATATGGGGTAAATTTTTGGTTGTTATACCAGAAGAATTGTGTCTTCTGGGGGGAGCGAGCCAACAACCTACGTCATTGAAAAACCCCTCCATGTCGAGAAGGTCACAGTGTGGGTGGCGATATTCAGCCGAGGCTTCACCAGGCCCTTCTCTTTTGAAGATGAAAATAGACGGTGAACAACGCTCGCTACATCGAAGTGTTGAGGCTCTTCCGGTCTGCCTTAGGAAAGAGACTAGAAAACACACATCAGGTGTGGTTTCAGCAAGATGGTACCACTGCACACACTTCACACGCCTCTCTTGCCTGGCTGAGGGCGAAGTTCGGGAACAGGATCATCAGCTACACAAAACCGACAATGTGTGGGCACCTCACTCCTTACACTTGAGACTTTTACCGCTGGGGCTTTCTGAAAGACAATGTGTACCGTAGAGCCCCAGCAACCCTTTACGAACTGATGGACAATATTCGAAATGAGATGCGAAACATCGGGGCCAACACCTATATGGACCAAGCGTAGTGGAATGTTGCACAGGAAGTTTAAATATATCTAAAAAGCAACTCCACTATGGCTTTATGGTGGCAGAGATGATATGAAGCAAGGAATTAAGGAACTGGAGTTGGCGGGTTCAAATCCCTCCCATGGTGAAAAAAAAAATCAACAGAAGGACACTTGGGAATCATGACCCAAGTGTGGTCCAGCTCCTTTAGAGTGTCAGGAAGATAAAGGGCCGAAACACTTGTTAGACGTGGGTATCTTTCTCTGAAGATCTTCTGTTGCCTCGCTCTTCGAGTAAAAGCGTTTCCTATTTTTTTATTTGCCCATAGCCGGAGCCATGTGATGCTTTGCTTCAAAATGGACGTTCATTTTGGACATATTTTCGTACCTGAGCATCTAAAGTAATGCACAAATGCTTACCGTTCTGCTTTAAGCCCCTCTTTCCATACAGATAGGCATTCTGAGTTTTACAGTATATCAACATCACATCATTTAATACAGTCTTGATGTTCCAATATCGCAAAATGTGATTTCAGCTATTTTGGAAAAAAAATTAATACCCCATAATAATATGTCAATCGTTGAGCGGCAGTAGAAAGAAAGAGCAATTGATTTCAGCTTGACAGCCTGGCTGTTTTGACGCGTCTTATGGTTTAGAATCATAAAACAAGTAGGGTGTCTGTAACCTCATCTGGACACGGGAAACCTGCCTAGCCAGGACCAGGACACACTTTGTGAATTACGACGTTACTGTATGTCATTATAGACCATCCGAAAAGAGTTTGTCTTGATCCGGATATGGATACAAATAATAAGCATACTGTATACCCGTTCGTGATCTCCCGACTTTATCATCTTCATCTCTCCCTTCTCTACCCTTCTTCTTCCCCCTTCAGTTTTTAGTTGCCTAGCGTATTTATGCGGATGGGAATACATCTAAAACAAGTAAGGTTGTTATTGTTGCTTTTTTTTTTTTCTGATTGTATTTGTTGTGTCTTAGGACAGTAGCCATACCGAGACACTCGTGGGGTTGCAGGTTGACAATCATCTACTTACTGTCTCTTAGAACAGCAGCCATAGTGAGACACTCGTGAGGTCGCCGGTGGACAATCATCCATTTACTGTGTCTTGAAACAGCAGTCATAATGAGACATTCGTGGGATTGCCGGTGACAATCATATATTTACTGTGTCTTAGAACAGCAGTCATGTTGAGGCATTCGTGGGATTGCTGGTTGACAATCATCTATTTAATATGTATTGGAATAGTAGCCGTAGAGGGACACTCGTTGGGTTGCTGGTGGACAGCCACACAGCACGTAGGTTTCGAGAAGCCACAACAGACAGGCCAGTGTTTCGGTTGACTTACCTCTTATATTATTTGCTCAGTAAGAATATGGCTCATAATATGAATGCAAGGTCTGTGACGTTCAAAAGCAACACATTTAGGGTGGGGGTGGGGGGGGAGTGGAGGAGGCATGACGGTGGATAGGTGGTAGTTGTTGCAAATTATTGTTTAAAAGATTTTTTTTTTTATGTAAGTCCAAGCCGTCATCCAACCACTCTACAAATACCGATTAGGCATATTAGAAAATATTGGCTGCGTTATATTTCGCCCCTCATTAATTACATTGATACATATACAGAGAACGTAAACGCACCCATCACATTTCGTCCTACCTCAACTCAGGCCACATTTTGACACATTATCGTAAGTTTGAGAATTCTTGATTTTTCCTTCCTGTACCTCAAAAACACATGAGAAAGCAACACTTTCAAGATAAGAGCATTTCATTTTTTATCTTTTTTAAAAAAAAGTTAGATATTGAGGTGAATATTTATTATTTTCCTTTTTGCTGATAAATCAGACTCACTGGTATCGTCAAAATATAACATATATGCACGGTATAAGAACAATTATAAATCAGAAGTTCTTCGGTTTTTTTTTTTTGGTTAATGTTCTGTGCAGTGGAACATGCTTCAGTGGCAACATCAACGTAACTCTAATATCTGGACGGTTAGTTTACCTGGTTGTCAAATGTTAAAACTCTGGATGAGTCAGGTCTCTACCAACTGGTGAGAAATGAAGAAGAGGTCGTGGGTTAGGCACTGTCTCACATTTATTTCTATATGATCAACGCAAAGGTGGATATCGGGCCATTTCATCACAGGCAGCAGTGATACGGCTCTAGGACATGTATTCTCTGAAATCTCAAGAGAAAGTGTTGTTTGAACATTCTGTGCTTTCCTTTCCAGGTCACCACTCACCACCTGCCGTTACAGCTGCAAATTATCTAGAATCTATGTGGTCTCATACATATTAAAACCTCCCCAGGTGTTTCCATTACCCGTAGGTGACATATGTAGATGTAATTACAACATTTAAGGTTAACTATTGTTATAATATTCCTGCATGGAGGGGGGAGGCATGAGGCCATTATGTCAGCTGAGGTGCGAACAGGTAATGGGATAGCGAGAAGGAACACGTCTTAATACTCAAACATCCTATTACGGAACATTGCCTAGAACACGACCTCGCCTGAACATCTACTGAGAAAAATTTCTACGCGGTAGAAAAGGAATCTTGAGGGTATCCTTTCTGGACACGAGCCCAGTGGTCGCATTTATTGCTTATACGCCTACTAATTTCAAAAGGTTGATTTGCAAATCTCCGCCAGATGTGGGGTGTCAATATTCTCATGATAGGGCTAAGTACTTCTGGAAAGCCTAGGGTTGAAGTTTGTTGTATGGAATTATGAAGTAGATAAAATATGCTGTAAGTATGAAAAGTTACTCTGAGTGAAAAACATGAAGTATATCTTAAAATCAGGAGCGCCAATTAGCAGATTTAAGGAAATTAATTTCAAGAAAATGGCCGTGAGACGATGTGTCAAAATAATGAGTAAACACCTTTTATCACAAACGGACAACGAGAAAAGAGGCTGCCCGGGTAATACAATAGGAGCAAAGTGGATCCCAGTGTTTTCACCATCTGCTACAGCTCAGACTTACCACTTCTGTACGTATTGGCCAAAATGGGAAAAAAATCTGACCATGTAGTTTCAATACATTTTGCTCTGAATGTAATTTACAAAGAGCCACTTTTTATTTCCGTAGAAGAGTACAAAACGTTTACACATTGGCTATCATCCCGCTCTACTAACTCTGTTCTCTAAATGCCGACCAGAAAAAGAAATGACAGAAAAGTTTCAGAACAAATTGCACCAACCGTTATGTACAAAGAGCCACTTTCTATTTTGGCAGAAAAGTACAAAGCGTTTGCATGATGGACATCATTCCAAGAAATCAGTATGCCGTTAGCCCGGCTTTGCCCAGCGCACGAGTATCTCCTAGGTAAACATGAGCAATGGCAGTCAAGGTTTAAACACCTCTGATAAGCTTTAACGAGCTATCATCTCCTTGTCTGCAGTTGGATTAGGCTCTGTGGCAAACGACACATGCGGGCTCTGTGACATTTTTGGCTCCAGACCAACATGTTCTTAACTCTTGTAACGCCACTAGGAAACAAAGCCTGCAACAATTATATTGTTACAAATTCAGGACTGAATTTCATCACTTTTTCGGCGTGGTGTCATATTATAACATTATTTCTACACACTCTGTCCAAAGGACAGATTTTATATTCTGCTCTTATTGACTCTGATAGTCCAATTTATTTTTATCAATTTATTACTCACAACTTGTAGATATGGAATGATGAACAGTGTTTCATCCGTCCACGAACTGCCCAGTCGATTACTAAATGTTGATCGCCTTTGTACTACAGATGTATCTCGGTTTTTGTAAATAAACTGGTTCAGCCTCTTAATTTTTATCAATCCTACGATATTTTCTTTTGTCAGGAGAATGGTTATAATAACCTCAAGCAGCATATCTGACCATTACAAAAGATAACTTCTAAAATTGAAATCTTATCGATAAAACAACTACAACAGTGTAACGTCACTCTTCAACTCTTTTATTTCAAAAGATAAGACATTTACTTACACTGTTGCATAATTCGAATTGTTGTGCAAAATGTTAATTACACATCAGTGAATATATATATATATATATATATATATATATATATATATATATATATATATATNAGTAGGAACGTAAATTTTGAACCTTATTCAGTTTTGAATGAATTAACACAGAAATGCATTTTTCAATACCCCACCAACTCATTTTTCAATTAAAGCACAAAACCTGAGTTTTGGAAAAACGCTCTTCAATTGTGCTTCATTCACCAAGTTCTTTTGATACACCTTCTTTTTTTTAAAAAAAATTGAAGATTGGTACCTCTGATTTAAAAAAAAAAATCAGATGCAAATCATTAAACCTGCTAATCTTCAAAGACATATTAAAAGTCGATAGAATTTTTACTCTACATCATGTTTCGAAACAACAAAAACAAAGCTCACAATTATGCATTCAATTTAACTATATCAAAGCGAAGAAATAAGTAACTCAGTTGTTTGTTTTTTTTTTGTCTCTCCTGTAAAATGTGGTTTGTGTGGAATTCAAGATTTGATCAGCCGGTCGACGATATGTCATCATAAACTAATTATGTTCTCGCACTGTTTTTACCGCGTACACGAATTTTGATTACCTCAAATCACCATTTCTAAAAATAGACCACAAATTTGCATCTGATCTAATTTTTAAATTACGACGGTATAGGACACATGCATGACTCATCCAGTGCTCTGGAATGATTCTCACTTTTTGTATGAGAAATATTATATTTTTTTGTATATAATTTACATATCCTGGCTGATGAAATCGTGAATTCTACAGTCTAGTGGTTTTGACGTTGTTATCGGCCGATGTTATGGAAAGCTCTGTAGTACCCATGCTGGTTTTTCAACTTGGGTTAACCTGTAAAGAGACAATGATGTAAGCTTTTCAAGTGAATGTTTTCGAAAAGGGAAAACATCAAAATACAATAATATATTATGTCTTTCTCTCTCTCTCTCTCTCTCTCTCTCTCTCTCTCTCTCTCTCTCTCTCTCTCTATTTGCCTTTTTTGATGGGAATGGAGACAAGGGCTTGCCTCAATTACGTGAGCTTTTATCCCGTTGCGATTATTCATTGGCTAGGAGATGACTTACAGAAGAGGAAAGTTTTGTTTTAAAAGTATGAGATCCCACTTTTTTAAAAACTTATTTTCAGTATATGGGGTACAACCCATTTTGTATCAACATAAACGAAATATTTTTTGCACATGTCTACATAAAAATACGTCCAGAACTGTAAATCCACTTCTGTATTGTTAATACACTACATGGTAACCTCTATAATATCTTTTTTTTTTCATCAGAGCAATTGAAAATGCGTACTGCTTTGACTCACTCGGTGCTTTTTTGCACATGAACTAACAATTTGCTAAGAAATGCCCTAATGCACATGCCCATCAGATATCACACCGAACTTGAAATTGTGAAACATTCTCGACAGCACAGTAAATATTTTTTAATAAAATGATGGAATGATAATTTTATCCAACCTGTTGCTGATTTTAACCCTTTAGAAAAAAAAAAAGAAAAAGATAGGCCTATATAATATGACACTTCGTCCATGCTCAGTTATACGTGGCATTCACTCAGAGCAGTCAAGGTGTTCATCTTTAACGTGGGTCGAAGGAATCTGCAAGGGTGAAGACTATGGCTTGCTTAACCACTGTTTCTTTCTTGTTTTTGACAAGTGTCTTGCTAGTCTCGGGAGGTAAGATAGATAGATGCTTGTCTAAGTTCAATCTTTGAAAGTTGTTAGCTTAATTGATACGGTGTTGGCAACAAGAATCATCGTTTAGATGCTTTTAAATCTTATTGTTCCCCCCTCCCCCCACAAACACAAGAGTAAAAAATAAAAAGTCCCTATATTCGACCACTTCTAATTGTGCTGGAAACTATTTTTTTTTCAGAATTCCCTAAATATTTTTCCTATTATGTTTACAAATACTTTTATTCCTAAGATTCAGTAAAAGCCACTATGTCACCCGGCAGGGAAAAATTATACTCTATTCAGGCGCTTAAGTGGTTTCTGCCAGTGTCTCAAAATACCTCCATTTAAAGTTATATTTTAAAACAAGCAACAAGAAAAAGTCACGAGGCATTTTATCAAATGGAATATATATATAAATCTGAGGGCACATAATTTTCACTTCTTTTTCGGAATAATGGAAAGCATGACTTAGTACCTGTATGGATGGTGCATTGTTATGACGCAAGAGTCAGCGGACCAGAGTTGCGCAAGGTGTTTCACGGTGTAGATTTTCAACTGTTTCTAGTACAGATATAGACTAGTATTACACCGGTCACAAATGACCATGGTAAATTAAATTTTAGAGCTGGCCCGATCAAAAATGACCAATGTCACCAACAAAAAGAGAGGACAGATTATTTTGGCGTGCGCGCGCACACACAAACACATATTATACAACACACACACATACATACAGAAATACACACACACACACACACACACACACACACACACACACACACACACACACACACACACACACACACACATACACACACNCCCCCCACACACACACACACACACACACAATTGCAACTGTGGTTGTCTTTCTGTGACGATGTGCTCAGATACATTTCGAGTTTGGATCAGATTAATCTAGATAAGTAATACATGTTCATTTTCGGTACTCTATATGTATTTTTGGGATGCCAGCGTTATAATTTTAAACCATTTAAATTGTAAATATCTGTGCTCTACCCCTATCTGGTGAAAGTCAACAGAATATATGACAAGGGTCATACCTCAAGAGCCATGCAAGTCAAAGATAGAGGCGAAAATAATGTAAACTGTAGTCAGGGCCGTCTTAAGTATTTCGGGGGCCCTGGGCACTCAGGCCTCACGGGGCCCCTTACCTTCTTGATACAAAGTAAAAGGTTAAGTCTATAGGCCTATCAGGTGTCTGAAAAAATTCACACCCGGGGCCCCCCAGAGCCCGGGGCCCTGGGCTACTGCCCATAGTGCCCTGCGGGTAAGACGNGCTTTCTGTTCACAAATCTGTGGTGTTTTTAATTGCCTACTTTTTTTTTTACCATAACGTTCGGTCGGGACAGTAAATAGGCGATCTGCAAAATTTTAAGGCACTGTGAAATGTTCTACTCGTGAAATTTGGGAAAAATTACGCTCCGGTGTGAAGCGTGCCATTGAATTCAAATAATGGAAGTGTCCCATAATACCTCTCCTCTCTTTTTATACCCCGAGCGAGCTTATAATCGTCCGGTTGAATTCAACATAGATTTAGTGAAGCTTATTAGGTTCTATAGACCAAAGGCTATAACTTACTAGGATTATATTTTGTAAATGCAGTTATCTATCAGTTTGACTGCATGACGTTGATTAACTTAGTACATTTTCTAACACTGTCCTCAAGGGTTGGGTTTTTTTTTTTTGTTTGCGGGGGGTGGGGGGTGGAGGGGGAGAGTTGTATATATATATATAGATATAGATAGATAGATAGATAGATAGATATATAGACGCTATCGCTCTTGTTGACATTCAGAATCGTATTACACATATGGGCAGTAAATGAGATGTGGAGGACAAGAAAAACAGGGTCACACGCGGCCTTTTTATTATACTAGATAAATATAAATGAGGATACTAAGTGGACATTATATAATATGCTTTATCAGCGTGCTTCTTAATTATTACTTTGTCATTTGTCCCGTCATTTGTTAAAAACAGTTGTATGCCTTTATACCAGAAATGGTCTGGGCTTATTTACAAATAAACTTGTTAAACTTGTTAAACTTGTTAAACTTGTTAGCATAATATCATTCCTCATCCACTCAAGAAATTCCGAGTATTTTAAGCCTTCGGTTGTTCAGTATAATATTTTCATTGAAGCAAAAACATGTTTGTGTCGATTTCTCGTCGTTTTATCATCACAGATTTGTAGTCACTGCCACGGAAAGCTACTTCTTATTATGTGGGGGCGATCGGTAGAATTGTATGCTTGTAGTGCTTTAAAGTAGAATTGGTTCAATAGCATTTAAAAAAAAACTCGTTTAACCCTCTAAGACCCAAGAGTGAACACATTGTTAGAAAATGTATTGTTATATGTACTGACTAAAGAGTGCACATGACTTTGCTTAATACAATATTAGAGACAAACGTTTAAAAATCTAGGCACAGTTATCACTCTGTGGTCACAGAGGCCATATTATACGAGTACAGTATGCTAGTTTTTTAAGAACTAACTTTTATCATAATTAAATATCTTCTCTAAACTCATGTGCCAAATATGGGGCAGTGGGTCCTACAGGGTTAAGTGGCGTCCCTTACACCTGTTCCATAATATTGCAGGTCCATCCACTGGGCTTTTGGACTTCGTCACTCTCTTGACTGGTGTTTTCAGTAACGCTGAACAAGCGGCGAGTGACGCTTCTCGCCATGACAGCTCTGTACACGACAACATCACGGACACATTTTTGCCTGTAGATATCCCTGCACTGCGCCCGGTAAGATACGAAGACTGAATATTTTCATTCCATAAACTGTTTTCATAGCTTTCAAAACAAGTATGCTCCTCCTCAGACAGAGCGAACATTACTCCCAGTTTAGTAATCTTTTGCTATGGAATGGCTGTGGCTTCCCATTTTGTCAAAATGTAGGAACCAAACGTATCCAAGGCATAACATAAACTACATCTTCCTCAGTCCCATCGCAAATCTATCCCATTCCCTGGTAATCTCATCTCATAGAGCTCTCCTTGTCTTTTCTCTTTTGGTCGCTCTTCTTGACCTCTGACCCTGGAGGCCACCTGCTTTGCGGGAGCTGCGGGGAAGTGTTGGGAGTGGGGTGATGGGGTAATTACGGCCTTGCCTGCTTGATTACTGAGCAACATCTGAGTTTTTCTCACATTAAATACAATTCAGATAGCGATCGTAAATTTCCTATGTGTTAAAATATACATCGTATTTAACAAAAGTGCTGCCCGCAATTAAAAAAAATTAAGCGCGGATGCGTGTGTGTGTGTGTGTGTGTGTGTGTGTGTGTGTGTGTGTGTGTGTGTGTGTGTGTGTGTGTGTGTGTGTGTGTGTGTGTGTGTGTGTGTGTGTGTATAAAGAGGGGATGGGGTTATAGGCAACTGTTTAATAAGCATAAATAAAATTTATTTCTGTTTCACTCTCTAGTTTTGAGTATTTTATATCAGTTTTCATCAGGGGCTGTATAAAATCATGAGCAAATTAATAGCATTTTTCCCTTGAAATTTAACACCCAAAATAAGTCCTAATTGTAAAAATCCTAATTGTTATTTTATGATGTTTCAGGACATTGCTGTGTATCTTTCGGAAGTCGTCAATGGCCAGTTAGTGCGGGAATGGATTTTGCTGATCGATGAAAGCAGTGAAAATGTCTTCTATATCAAGCCCAATGAAATCACAGATCCTTCTCTATCTGGGTGAGTGTCAAATTTTATTGAAATTTCTAACTTTTTAACACAGAATATGCCCAGGTCATCTTTACCGAGAAATGGGTAGTAAGTGCATTTTTTTTTCTTCAGCATTCCAGGACTTTCCCAAGGTATGATCTGCATGGAAACACGGGCAGGAGAAAGCTTCATTCAGACAGCCACATTTCAATAGACTTCGGCAGTTGTGATCATATTATTAATAATAAATTAAAATTGTAAGATATGTGTTGGACATCAGAAAAGATGATTTCTAGAAGACCTATGGTAAACTCCTGCGACCCTGTATTGTGGTTAGAAAAGAGAAAACACTTGTGGAAACTTCCCAAGTATTGTCTTGGAACTTTCTTAAGATCGCCAAATTGTAACAGTCTCCTTGAGTCATTTAAGAAAACTTCCTCCTCGAACCACAGGAACGTTTCAAGATGGCAAAGACTAGTCCGCAGGTTTGGTGCCACCGCTTTATTCAAATTATAAACTGTTTACAGTGGGAGTTTACAGAGAAAAATGAAAGGAGGTTTAAAATCAGGCCTTCCTTGCAGACCACGGGCTCACCCAGATGATATCCGCTGAAGCCATTCGGAAATACTGCCTGCAACAAGGTTTGTATTTTTACGAATTCAGGATTGAAATGAATTAGTTTTGCAATGAAGTGTCATCCTATACGAGTCTTTCTACACACTCTGTCCAAAGTACGGATTTTATACTCAGCTATTATTGACTCTGATGTCCATTTAAAAAAAAAAATCCAATTAGGTTCTTGCAGCTGTCATAATGCTCTCTTTTCCCCAACCCTACACAAAGTGCATCTTAAAGGAGTAACATAACAGCATGCCTATATGTGCCTTTTATGAGGTGTTAGGAGGGAAGGGGGGAAGTTCGAGGGTGAGAGAACAATGCCATTTCTGTCATAACTACGATCGCCTATGATTTATTTAAAATTTCATCTCTTAGTCAGAAGGTTCCCAGCGCCAAAAGCCTTGCTGGCATTAAAAAGAACGATCTGTCTCCTCTCGATGAAGAGTGTGCCCCACAGTTTGTGCAGACATTTACCGCCGTCTTCTCTGGTGTTTGGCCAGCCTGCACCAACATGTACAACTGGGTAATTTTAATTAATCTTATGTTTCTGTTTTCAACGTTCAGTCATCAGCACCACCTTAAACATCATCAATATTTGAATGCGGTAATGTAATATTTTTTAGCAAAAACAAAGTAAAGTTACTCAATAATTTAATGTAAATGCCTTGCAATTCAGTTTGCCTTTCGAAATCATAATTCATTATGTACTAAAATCTTTAATAAGGTTTCCATAATATAAGATTAAAATACGAAATTTAATGATGTTTACCTAACTATAAATTTCACATGCAAATAGTGAAAACAGCAAAAAGTGCTGTGGTTGGCTAATTTGGCCTGCGTTCTTAATACGTTTTCTGCAGCGTGTCTCATTTTAACACTTTCAGCCGAATGTGAGGGTTCTAATCAAATACAATCTTGGTTTCACTAACGAAATTCCAATTTGAATCTTACTTTAGGCAGATTGCAACATGGTTTTAGGGCATTTGAAAACTGGCATTCCAATTGTCGAGGTCGAACAAATAATAAGGGTCAACAAGAGCAGCACAGGGAGACTGTGACATCGATTTTATCAGTCGGGCACTGCTGCTGACCGTCATAGAGAGAGGGTCAGCAAGGACGACAATTGACATTCAAGACCGGCATATCCTGGGCATTTATGAAAGAAATCCGCAACAAAAACTAATGTTCTCAATAATTCCATGGACCGGAAGTGCCAGGCAGTGACTGATGCAGCTGGCGCGTACAACCGGTACCGGACCCATAATTGGGGGTACCTTCTTTAGAGTTTACTTACGGACAGTTGAAACAATCTGAATGGTCCACATTTGAATCTTCGGTATGCAAACGACAGATTTTTTTGTCTACAAAATTTTCTGAATTTACATGTTAAAGTACTCAAAGGAAAAGTAACTTTTTAAACTAAGTATATGCATATATGCATCTCCTTGCAGAGCGCTGGGCACGGCGGTAAGAGGTTGTTTTCCGGTCGCAGGTGGTCGGTCGACAGACAACACATGTAACAGTCTAACAGTGGTCATGCAGCCAGCGAGAGGCTAGACCCATCAAACCACCCCCCCCNCCCCCCAAATCCCCCTCCCAATTCGATTGATAAGAACATTATATCGCTGTCAAACGCTAAATGTTAAACTGATAATTTTACGGGAGAGGGTAAAAACATTCCTGTGTACGCTATTTATTGTTCTAATGGCACATCATATTAATCCTTGTGACGTACGGTAGAACCAGTTCTTACCTTCATGTCACTGCGGTGGACAAACTTCGCATGCTAGCGCCAACTGTGTGGCGCAGCGGTCGAATTTCGCACAAACCGCACGGCCACGCTGCACTAGGGAGGCAACGTGGCCGTGCGGTTTGTGAGTCGTACTCAGAAACTGAAGACTTTCAAGTCTAAGGTTTATGTGTTTGACTCACAAGCTGGGCGGTGTACGTTGTAGTGTCCTTGGGAAAGACACTTCGCTTCCATTTCCTCACTCGACTCAGGTGGAAATGAGTACCTGGCTTTAGAGCTGGGGGGACCAGGGCGCTGCACCGCTGGCGACCAGCAATGACTTTGTTATGTATTTCATTTGTAATATTATGTATTTACATGTATGATGTGTATTGTTATATGTGTTTGTATTATGAATGAGATGTGTAACACTGTATGACATTGTAAAAACAATTTCCCTACGTGGTAAATAAAGTCGTATTTATTATTATTCATTTTATTAAAGAGAACTTTATTTATGGATGTGGGACCACTCACGACACTCACAGATCCTTACACATTTAATGTTTAACTGACGGGACAAAAATGTGCCGCAGACTGGTCTTTTTTTCTTCAAGCGCAATCCAAATTGGCGAGTTTCTCGTCTTTTCCAAATATAATGAAAATGCTGACGCTCTTTTGCAGCGCGCTGAGAGCTATGGAGTCACTTTGACGTGCTCACAACTAGCTTCTGAAATATCATCGAATCGGGTACCTGAAAATCCTCACCGAGTTCCTTACGACCTCAGGAGAATTCAAAGGTTTGAAAACCCCTGTATTATTAAATTGCTATTCTTGCAATTACATAGAATGGAAGTAAGACGTTTATTATTAGGATATTTTAGCAGATCTTTGCACAATAACAGTGAATAAGACCTACGATAATACAGAAATAATACTAATTGTGAGGGTGTAACCTTTAATCCTCTAAGACCCAAGAGTGAACATACTGTTAGAAAATGTATTTTTATATGTACTGAGTAAAGCGTGCACATGACTTTGTTTAATACAATATTAGAGATAAACGTTTAAAAATCTAATCACGATTATCATTCTGTGGTCACAGAGGCCATATTAATATTATACGTTTGTCGGTTCTTTGAGGACTACCTTTTATCATAATTAAATATATTCTCCAAACTCATGTGCCAAATATGGAACAGTAGGCCCTAGAGGTTAAGTGCCTGGAATAGTTTGATATGAACACATGCGCGCAGATACACACTACCTTTTGACGGTCTCCCTTTAAAAGGAAGTCATAATAATCACAACTCCTAAATGTATGTTCGCTGGATGTTACTGTGTGTTATAATTCTGAGATATAATTTAGAGCCAAAAAGGATCCCATACAGCATAAGGAAGATATCACAATTTATGCCAGGCGGAGCAGTGATAAATCATGTTTAAGGCGGTAGTAGAAATTCATATTACCCATTGATATCTTTCTCTGTGACTTGTTCTCTTGCTCTCCTTCTGATAAAACTCCACCATTGTTTTTACCTTGGTAATAAAATTTGTGATATGTACATTATTTTCAGTTTTCCCCTCCCTGACCGCTGGACCCAGGCTGCCAAAGGTTGGGTTAGGCCTTGTGGACCACTTGAGTAATCATGGATGAGATGAAACGATAAGGACCAGAAAGAAGACCTTTGTGCACAATTCTCAAATGCTTACGGCATAAGGATCTGGCCATTTTCAAAATCCAAGAAATGTAGTTAATATTTCCTAAAATTCTTATTTCTGTTCCGAAGAGTTTAGTTAACAAAATTTTTGGCAAGTCAATCCCACTGTCGATTGATGGTGAAGCCTGTGTAATGTTCTTATTTTCTGAAATAAAAAGAAAGTTGACATTCCACTGTTGTACTGCTTCATGGACTAGATTATCATGATGGCTATCATGTTTTGTTCTGGTCAGCTAGTCTGCCTGTAGGTATATTGCTATAGTCATAATTGTATTATTAATATATTGAATAACTATATTAACAAAAACTAGGCATACCTGAGGCACGATGATAAATAACATCAATATCATCATCAACAGGACAGCCCATGTACTGATAAAACATTCTAAGTTCACGTAACTCACTTGACATCTACAATGATCTTTCACTGGGTGCATTTTACACTCAAATTTATGTCAGATTAACTCACAAACATTACCTCAGACAAAATTTCAGCCCAGTTTTCTGCTGCTAAGTTTGTATCACGATTTCAGAAACGAATACGCCTGTTAACAGAAAAAATAAACAAACAACAAAACAATAAGAAATGGCACAGCATTCATTTACGACTTGCGTCTGTAGACAGAAGGTCAGCCGGCCTAATGCGCATGTGCGGAAACAGCAATCAGCTGTGTTTGCATTGGAAAACGGGTCAGACATAAAATATCGAAAGAATGAGATAGACAGCGCGTAATAAATGTTGGGTCAGCTGTGAATATAGTCTAAACCTCAGCAATTACCGACAAATGTGGGATTGTGGATCAGTTTGATTAACACAGTGACTGTGCAACAAGACTGCACACTTAGAAATCGAATTTCCTGATAATTTAGAGATGTAGACTAGACTAGTCTAGGCTACCGGTAACCTACACTCACACGGCCTAGCTCGAGATCATGTTAACACAGCTGATTGCTTTTTCCGCATATGTGCAATGGCCGGCTGACCTTCTGTCTGCAAACGCAAGTCTATAAATACGCATTCGCGGGAAAGCACAAAGAGTGTTAAGAAAAAAGTGGAACGTTCCTAGCTAGGCTAACTTACCTATAACATTACTTCTTTCAGCTTGTGGCTCCACTTTGTCAGATAAATTCTTTTCTTTCTTTATATTAAAGATTAGTGCTTCTGATTTGGAATAAGTGTGGTATGTAGCGCGACCTAGCAATAATAAGAATGCTTGTATTTACCATAATAATATTCACAATAATAAAGGAAAGTCACGAATGTCCATTTGTTAAAAGTTCATACTCACATGCAGAAAGAGTGCCTTATTTTCAAAAGTACTGAACTAAATTTTATCTATGAGAAAAAAAAAAAATCACACATTGAGCTCAAATTTATGATATCCAAAATGCTGCAAAGAGGCGGCAGAATACAGCCTAATTGCACACAGGACGGAATCATATTTGTAGTTATTCTATTTAGCTGTTTAGCTGTAGAGCCAGATCACAGATTTGGATGTGAAAACTTGAACTAAAGACACAGTACTTTTAATGATTGATTCCCACTTCCCCACCCCCACCCCACCCACCCCCACTACTCCAACGATGTGGATCATGGCCGCCACAGATCTTGCGTTCAACACTGGTGTTACGGACCAGGCAAGAGGCATATCAATGGAAAAGACAACAGAAGTTGCGGAGGAATGGGGGCGGAGAATCAACTGAGGTGAAGAGGGATTGTCAACCACCTGAATATGGTTACAGCTCTATAGCACAGTAAATATAGTAAAAGAAAAACATTTACAACTTCACCTATCTGAATAAATTCCCCTGTGCATTAGTAGCCAGCATTGTAAAGTGTAAAATGTATCGCTCTTAACCTCCTCTTCAAAGCTCAACAATGAGGTTGAAGTAGTTTAGCTTGTTTCATTGCGATATAATAACAGGTTGAACAAGTTAAACTTGTTACATTGGGATAATATCGAGACAAAAATCTACATTGATTTTGCTTTAACAGAAAAAAAAGAAGATAAATGGAAGGTCGCAAAAATATAATCAACTCAAATCATCAAAAAATAACTTTGATGAACGTTGGATGAAAGTGAGATAATATAATGTCATAAGTGAAATGCAAAGATGATGTGGGTCAGGGTCAGATTTCGCAATTTCAAGCCAAATCTGACGACCGGTGACGGTGTCAAAATTTATGCACGATGTGAAAAATGTAAAGCTAGAACCATTTTATGAGAAAATAGATATTTTCATGCTGTATTTGATCCACACTTTCTCTAATGCTCATCATCATCTCGTGGAATCTGTAATACGCACGAACGTATCGAGATTGTGTCTCTGTTTGATTCTCTCTCTCTCTCTCTCACCCTCTCTCTCTCTCTCCCTCTGTGTGTGTGTGTGTGTGTGTGTGTGTGTGTGTGTATGTATGTGTGTGTATGTGTGTGTGTGTGTGTGTGTGTGTGTGTGTGTGTGTGTGTGTGTGTGTGTGTGTGTCCTCTAAACGCATTTAGTAATGATATTAATTAATCTGGTATTAATTCCATGTACATCTGCACTACAGGCTCAATAAGTGCGTGGGGCGTTATTAATTATACAACATCACAGAGATTCAAGATATGGGTTTGTAACGGCATGTGGTGAATGGTGAGTCAGAAAAAACAATAAGAGCTGCTCAAGCATGACTGACTCCTAGACTCCAGAGAATGTTGTGTGCTCAAGAGCCTGTATAACTGTTATCCATGCTAACTGGCCAGAAATCACTCTTTGTTATGACCCTGTAGAGTAGGAGACATTGCCTAAGCCATGGCTTCTCTATCACCGAGTTTAACACACCATTTTATATTCACTCTGACGGAGAATCTCGCACCACTCTGAAGTTGCAGGGTCTTTTTGCATACATTCACAATGTTCATGAACACTGAATTTCTCATTAGATTTAACTGTAATCTTTTATAAGGTAGCTAAACTCTTTGACCATCGTGTGAGGACTTACATTGAATTTGGTATATCAAGACATGTTCGCGTGTGTATCATAACGTGCGATGATAACTGATTGTGAGACAAGGCTTAGGCCTTCATTCGACCACTGAACAATGGTCATCGTCAATAAATTCTCAGCTTTGGTTTAGACAAAAGTCCAGTCAAGGGTTGTGTTGATACATTTTCTTATCACGATATCAGAGAAGGGATAGGCCTTTTACTTGACACATAGGACAGGAAATCTAGCAACTTCAGGTATTATGTTTGTAGGAAAGCACTGCAAGCATTAAGAAAATTTGGGAAGTTCCAAAGAAGCTAGCTATATTCTGTACTTAAACGGGTGTCAGACAATTAAAGCTTCTTCATGTTTTTGTTTTCTTCTTTTGAGATGTTTGATACAGATTGCTGCCTCTGATGTCTGATCCATGTGACATCCAAAGCCACAGTGGTTGAATAACAAAATATGTGTTTACTATCTCTACACCATTAGTGTCCTTACATTCAGCTGTCATATTGTCAGATAAAAAGAGTGCTTACTTCGGACACATTAAACCGATTTATGCACGTCCCGGACATCTCAAACGCCGCAAAGAGATCACAGAATGTAAACAAAAGACATGGTTTTAGTTGTAGTTGGGTCTTTGTTAAGTAACAGGATTGCGGTTTGGACGTGAAAAAAAAGTTTTGTAAAAAAGTCAATAATTAGTAGGAACTCTGTAACAACTCAAAGACCTTCCAGTCGAACTTCTCCTTGTTGATATCATCATAGTCATTATCGTCATTATCATCATCGTCATCATCATCATCACCATCATCGTTTAAAACTGAGAAAAATTAAAAGCTCAACCTTAATTCAAGGAATTTATTAAAAATCTAGTAAAGAATTAAGATCGAAAATTGCATCTAAACGTTTCGACTCTAAGGCCTTTATCAATAGAATCAATAGAATCACCATCATCGTCATTATCTTTATCATCACATACTCCATGAAGTACTTCAAAGAGAATATTTCGTCTTAGGGCCAGTTTTCTTTCTGAACTTTAAAGCAGTCCTAGTGACAGGTGACAAAATCAAAATTCAAGTGTGAAATGGAAAATGCAAGGACATAATAAGTTTTATGCAGAAATGTCATTAATTTAGAAAGGTAAGTTCTCTAAAGCTAGTATCATTATGTTGAATATTATCTTGGATTCTATGTTATGTCAAGGCAGAAGAAACTGTTTCTCCCAATGTCTTGATAATCAAGTTTCGTACTGGTAATATGGTCTCCTGTAAACTGTGTTCGTTTTTCCTCAGAAAGGAATACTCATGTGCAGGTGCCTTGATTAACTTTGTCTGTCACGATATTCAGGACGTGTTTGTTTGGCACAAGTCCAGTTATTTTGGTAACAGATGTTTTAATGTACTTGACATACATCAGATGGCATACCCCTCATAGCGAACAAGCACGCTAGAATGAACGATAAACATCGGAATAAATTAATTGTTGTAGATGTAATAGTGATTTACGCTAACTGCTACAGAAAATAATACAAAACAAAGTTGTAGAAAATTATATCAAATTATATCCATGTTTCTGATATTATAAAGGCATTCGTGCAGAAAGTTAAAGATAGCGCATGTCGAAGGAATCAGCAAGAGTGAAGACTATGGCTTGCTTAAACATTGTTTCTTTGCTACTTCTGGCATCCAGTGTCCTTTTGGTCTTAGGAGGTAAGATGGATTTATATATTGCTTAGATTTAGTTGCTGTTCGTTTTGTCTGTAATCATCCTTCCCTCTAAGATGATAAACAGAACAGACTTTATCTCCCCTCTTGATGTACAAAATGGTTTTCAGCATAAAATCGTAAATAAGGCCTGCATACACAAAAAAAAACTGGATCACATTAACATTTTTAAACACTTTTTTAACATCCTTATAATTTCGAGGTCACAAATAAATTATATTTTTGTTACTGAAATGAGCCTAAAATTAAAAAAAAAAACAGAACACTTAATCTGCAGAATAATATGTGTCAGGATTGTCGGACAGCCAGTGTTGGGGTTGTTCTAGAATGACGACTACTGATACAAACATTAATTATATTAACCTTGATTCTTGATCCTTCTCTCTCCCACTGTCATTAGTCATTTCTTGAAACGATGTTTTAAGCTTCTAAAATGACTTCCATACCGAGTGCTTATTTTGGTAAAAAGTTAGTTCACCAGAATAAGCATTCGAAACAGCAGTCATTTTAGAAGTTTAACACAATGATACAAGAAATGAATAGTGACAGTATCAGAGAGAGAAGTCAAGAATCAAGGCTTATGTAAGAGTTTTCAACACTAGTCGCCACTTTCGGACAGCCCAGATACAGATTGTCCGACAGTCCTGGCACATATATTTTATTTCGGCCTCTACCGAACATCCCCCCCCTCCATCCCCCCCTCCTCCCCAACCTGTTTTTTGAGTGCTGCTTTTTAAAAAAAAAAATTAATTATTATTTAAAGATTGCAATGTCTCATCCCCTTCCGTTCTGGCTCGAACCATTCCCACCTGCCGGACGTCTTAACGTATACTGATTATGAAGGAACAGAAGTGATCATTCATTAAAAAAATCGCAACGAACGGCAGCGCAGCAGGGGAGAAATGAGTTGAAGGTTACAGGCCTGTAAGTGTACTTTCACTATTGGGTCCTACTGATTAGGGGTTATATTTCATCTCCCCTTTTCCTTTTTTTAGCATGCCCTGCTTCCAGTAATAAGGGCTCCAGGGGGAGGATTTTTGATATCATGGGGAAACTGTGTTCATTTTACTTTATTTTACCAGGCACTATTTAGTCCTGGGCTGGAACTGCCAGGTCAAGGGTGTGCTCAGGCGGAAGAGGAAGGGTTTGGCGTTGACTAGTGAAAAATGTTGGGTCTGTTTACAAATAGCAACCAAGCTCAAAATTTCAACGGGCTTGCTAGGGTTGGGTAAGTCTTAAAATTTGGGCCACATAATGAGCTTCAATCTGGTATGGGTCTGGGTGAAAGCTAAAACTTTGGGTTCAGAGTGCAGCTCAAAATGTTAATATAGCCCATAGAGGAAAAAAGGGTCCAATCCTATTACAGGTCTGTAACCTGTAATAGTTCAGGTCTAGAATAGGAACTCTTCTGTGTTTGGCGATAATGCGATACTTCGTTCTCGCGATACCTATACATATTTGTATTAGGTATCGGTATAGGTAAAATCAAGCAATTCCGAAGAGACCTGTGCGTTAAGGAAAACAAGAAGTTAGATAAGTAGTCGATGGCTTTCAACTTTCAAGGAAGCTATAATAATTAGCACCAAGAAGCAAGTTTATTCCACCCTATCCTACACCACAGATGAAGAACAATCTTGTTTTGTTCCCCAGTTGCAGGTCACCTTGATACTATTGATCCCTTACGATACAATGTGGGATCGCATGGAGCACTTAGTAACAGAAGTGGGGAGTGAGCAGACGCAAACAGATGCTCACACAAAGCAGGATCAAGGGGAAAGTGCTGAAGAAGACAAATGCACGGAGAAAATGGAAGAAGGAAAAAAGTGATGGGGTGGGAAGTGAACCCGCGACCTCTGCGTCGGCATCCATCGCCTTGCAGTCAGTTTGGAATCAGGTTACTTCTGTTACTAAGTGCTCCGTTTCCACGTTGTACTACACCTATGTCACTACTGTATGAAACGACCCTGTCTGGTTCACTATGTTTAATGTTGTGTGTACGTCTATGTGTTTGTCTTGCTGAGTTACCAGTTGAAGCTTAACGGCCATTGGTTGAAGAGGGGGACGGGGAAGCTTATGGTGTGTGTGTCTCGTGCCTAGCGCTGTGACTGCTAGTCTTCTGTTCGTCTTCGGGAAAGACCCCGGTCACTCAGCCACTTTTTTTTTTAATATGAGTGGCGGCGTGGTCGTGTATAACGTCTACCTGATTCCAAACTGACGGCAAGGCGATGGGTGCCGACGCAGAGGTCGCGGGTTCGATTACCACCACATCACTTTCTTTCCTTCTTCCATTTTCTCTCTGCATTTGTCTTCTTCAGCACTTTCCCCTTTATCCTACCTTGTGTGAGCATCTGTTTGCGTCTGCTCACTCCCACTTCTGTTACTAAGTGCTCCGTTTCCACATTGTACTACACCTCTGAGAGTGACCGACGCTTAGTTTGTTAAAATCAACAAAAACATGACAAAACTACTCAAACTTACTCATCCATTAAAAGTCAGATCTGTGACAACTCTCTTTGATGAGGTCTTGTGTGTTTAACCCTCGATAGTATGTTTGTTAATAAATGAGGCAAAAACATTTCGATACTCTAGTAGAGCAAACACCACTCGCAAGTCAGTGCACTCTTTTCAAGCTCTTCCGCATCAGTCGCAGCCATCTTGGTTTGCTCGGAGACTCATAGAGTCAAAACCATTTATAACAGGCCACGGTATAACACGGATCCGGCTATAACAGGGATTTTTCAAATCCCCATTTTTTTTCTCTCTTAATCTTTAGTAAAATATATCGGCCATAACAGGGCCCCACGAAAGCCAAACAAGTTATAACAGGTATACCAAGACACGGTCAAGTAATAAAAAAAAGTGGATTTTAGCTCTTGCGTACTTTTGCATGTAGGTCTAGCATTACTAGCATTACTCATTATGCAGTGCAGTCCAGTGAACGAAAACACGATCACCCGAGCGAGGCTAGCGCGACTAATGCTAGCCTATAGTCCGTCCAACAATAATCATTACGGTTTTCGTTTTTCGCGAATATCTCTTGTTTGCTTTGATCAGTCCTTACCAAATTTTGCATTGCCTCCTGTTTCAGTTTGTCTTAACAAGAAAGTATTTTTTGACGGTTATAGAGATGGAAATATAAAAGTTTTCTTCATAAAGTTATATAAAAAAACTCGATCGAAAGGAAATGGCGAAGATAAGGTTGTTTACAGCTTCATGGAATGTGACGTGATGAAACGCAGCTTCCCTAGACGCAAACATATTTGATATGGATAATTGCAAAGCATGTTTTAACAAGAGCTGTGTTTGATTTGGTTTGGACTTGGATAAATGCAATAGCTAAATATATAGCATTTAGTCGGTATGTGAATGATATAATTTTGTTTTTTGTGAGGAATAGTTATGATATGACTGTCCCGTTCGGCTGATTGGTCGTCTGGAGTCCTATCAAGATAACTCGAAAAGTTACTGACGACCTTGAGTGTACCTTGATAGGTTGGCTCTGTCTGTAATAGAAACATGGTTAAACCTGAATTGTATGAGATGTGTACTTCCATTGCTTAGAATCTCCAAGGGACTGTCACTTTCGTTCCCTGGAGTTATAGCTTCGAGAACCAAACACATGTAGCCAGTGTTGTTGATATAAAGTTCCACGAACAAATTAGAAACTGCAGATGGTGGCTGCCACTGTTGCCGGGTTCCTGATTCCGTTGCAAAAAAATAAAACAACAAATTTTCTACCTATTGTCTAATCTTCGTCCACTTCCTCGCTGGCAAATGCACGAAAGCAAAACACTTACCCCTGGTGACGGGTTGAAGGACACTGGCGATCAACCAACCCACCAACCAACCAACCAACCAACCAACCAACCAACCAACCAACCAACCAACCAACCCAACCTATGCAACCCAACCCAACCCAACCCAACTCAACCAATCAATACTACTAAATATCCACCATATAAACCAATGTTTTGCAAAGCCATTTCCTTTACATTTCAAGGTGATAATATGAAAACCATGTAACCATATAATGATATGTGCAATCGCTTTTGAAAATCATGATAAAGCAGTCCACACAAAATCTGAGGCAAGTAGCTCCAACCGTTTAAAAGATATTAATTTGCAACTAGGTTGTGTTCCGATTTTGTAATCAGACTCTGTTTAATAATAACATTATTATGCGCACTTTATATCAGATAATAGTAGATAATCTTATCTAAGGGCCTAGACTTCAAAAACATTAATGTATTAAGTCTTTACATTGCCTGCCTGCCGAAATTTCAAGTTAATCGAAAATTTTAATCAGCAGTAAGAAAAAAAACAATTAAAGGGCGAAACAATTATTATCCTGGGGCGAGAGGACACTGCTACATACTGTGACATACAGAAATGAATGGATTTGAAGAGGTGATATTTTCGCATGATACATGAATAATCATAGCTATTGGATATCGATACCACACTTTTGACATCTTCAGAAACAGTCATGAGGCATGAGGTTGCAGAGTTAACAACTGGGGTCTTAGTGATTAGAGAAATTTTCCTAAACAGATTTAAATTAAGGAGTTGAAATTTTGTCTTTCTAGCCTGGATCCAAATACTACTAGCTGAAATTGCCCGTATACTTAAAGAGATTGTGACTCTACATGTTTCTGTTCCCCTTATTCTCAACGAAAAAAAATGAAAAGAAAAGAATTCCTTTGTCCACCGTGGTCAGACCTTTCAAATTATACGTGTTACAAAAGGCACCAGCGAATACCAACTGTATTACCACCCGCTTATTAACTAATTCTTCAAGAACTGCATGACTGAATAGAAGCAACAGATTTATTGTCTTTGGCTGACAAAAATTTCTACCTGTTATCACTGTATTATGTTTCATTTATTGACTACAGACGACTATTATAGTCCTCTTTTTGCTTTCTTTCTGCCGAGCTAATCAGAAAGGTTCAGGAAACAGGTACTGTAACTTATGAATTCAATATCGAAAGTCCTCGATATCTATATCGTCCATCTCATTTGTACCGCGCCAGTCTCAATTGCCAGGTTGTCTTTATAGGTGCCACATGTGGTTACTTTTCAGGTTTTTTTGGGGGTTCTTTTATAGCATCATGGTTGCTGTTTTCAAAGAGTTTAAATGTTATCTAATTTCCATATAAATTCTGATCATTTCTTAGTGAAAGCAGCATTTAGTTTTCATTCAAAACTTGGACTAGGTGAACTTCGAATGTCCACTTATAATGTAAAATGAGACTTTGTTTCATTTTTGTTAAAACTTTTGGCTGCATTTTGGCTACTCTTGCGGATTTTAAAAATGCTTTTTTGGCATTTTTAAAAATTGTTTTGGCCCCTTCATAAAATCTGACTTACAGCTCCCGCTTTCATTTCATGAAATCCGTGAGTGGACGCAGATTAGTCAACAGACAACACTACTTTAGTCCATGCACAGGAGCCAGTTTGATCAGTCGGAGAGTGATCAAACAAGGGTTATTCAGCACCACTGGTTTATGGTAAAGTGAGACGTAATTAACGTAACGGTGAAATACTGGGAAATACTGCAACAGTGCAAGGGAGCGATAGAGAATCAGTCAGTCTGTCATACACATACAGTTTGTCAGAGTCCCTAGAACTAGTCTAGATCTAATCTAATTAGACTAGGGCCTAGTCTAGTGAAAGGTGCCGATATTAATAGTGTTCTATGAGTCGAGAGGGTAAACAGAACAGCCCAGTTTCGTTAGTAAAAGTTAGTTCCGGTGTTACTTGAAAAAAAATTGCAGATATCTGGTCTCCGCTGATACGAACTTTGTTCTTCCTGCATGTTGTTTTTGTTGCTATCGTGTGAATAAAAGGAAGTTCTAAACAAAAAAAGGATGACAGTACAGAATTTGGTCTCTAGTTTTACTTATGACTATATATTGTGCAACTTTGACCCCACAGAAAACAGGAACAGGGTTAAGGCTCAAAACTATGTATGCAAAATTTGCTAACAGCTGATCTCCTTGGCACCTCCCCGTTCAACAGCCATGGAGGTTTTCCCAACTTTAAGGCTGCTACTATATGCTTTTCCGGTTTTCGCATGATGTGTCGCTTATGGCATTTTCAGGAAGGCGCCATTGTTTTCAGTGGTAACCTTCTTTAGACCAACGTGTAATTCACATTTGATTTTCATACTTTGGCAGAGATCAAAAGTCTAAATTACTGATATTTTAAAAGAACTGTAACACCTTGTCACACCTGTGTGTGAGCCCATGAAATAATTTAAATTACAGTCGAGTCCATGTATGTCGAAATCTGATTCCTCCAATTTCTTATTAGTCGAAAGAAAAAGAAATGATAGTTTTTTTTCCTTCTTTGCGTCTATTAATTGCCTTTGCATAACAAGAAGTAATTAACACCTATTTCTGATTAGTCCAACTGCTCAGCGCTGTCACAGAGGCAAAAT
>JAWQUT010000278.1:32549-45767 GCA_033807755.1 Ellobium chinense
CCCAAACTTAAAGAATCTGTGCATGAACTGTCCCTGATTCCTTCCCACTACAAAAGTGTGCCTTCCAAGAACCAAGAACATGTATCACAGGACCCCCCTGCAAAAAGGAAGGCCAACTTTGAAACAGCCCCTATAGAGAAGTGGCCTTGTGTCCAAGACATTAGGGTTTTTTTCACCAAAAAGTAACTTATTATTATCCAGGTCATAGTGGATGCTTTCAAAAGAAAGCATGGTGAATAAATAAGAAAGTATGGTTGAGTTCAAAGCAGTATTTCTTTCTCTCTTTATCATGTTCTTTTATGTCCTCTTTCTTGCAGTTCAGTAATGTATTTAACAATTTAAGTGTTGTACAAGATTTGTTACTATGAAACCTTATGCGGAACACTGCATCCACATTTTGAACCTGGGGGGGGGGAGATTTTCCTGATTTTTTGCTCTTGGCCATTTACATCCCTGGACACTAGTTAAGGGGAACCCTACTCAAGGCATTTCTTATAAATGTAAATAATCCCATTAAAAAATACTTCCCCACTATGCTTATTTTAATTATCTCCTCTGTTGAATTGCCCTCGTGACCTCCCCAAGGTGCTCGCTCGCTCGCATACGAATGACTCGCATTGAAAATCATGAGTCGAATTCTGATTGCTCCAGCTCATTTAGGTGGTCCCAGCGAATTGGAGTTAAGCGGACTTGATTGTATTTGTGCAAAACCTAATATTTGGATCACGAATTTCTAGTGGCAAACAAAAGATGCCAACATGGACAGTGGTAACTGTTGCAACATGTTATCTGTTTTTCAGTTCTTAAACTTTGGTCCAGTGTCTCTTTTGTGTTTTGAAGGACAGTTGTATGACTGTTTCGTCTAACATGATTGATATTGAAGAGTTTTCTTTAAAAATGCTGAGCTTTTAACCCATTGTCATCAGGCTACATAATAGATCTAGATCTACATGTAACAATAAAGTAAATTGCTTTTGGCCTTGCCTTAAAAGATGTCACGATCCTAAGAACCCGGTGGGAGAGAACACAAACTTTCGGAAGGATTTCTATATGTGGTAACTCCTACAACTACGGTCAGTACCTTAATTCTGAATAACGTACTAATACAACCCTAACCCTCACCCTACCCCCTTGCCCTGACCCTACCCTTAACCCTAACACTAATGCCCATCGAGACAGGAGCATCAGTCGAAGCGAGCGTAACTCCTTATCGCCAGTTACCACATATGGAAATCCTCCCAAACTTTCAAGTGAGAAATTTAAATCCAAGAGCTTTGGCAGTTCGGAATGGAATTTGAAACAAGTATAATTTTTCTGATTGGATTTGGATGCTATTTTAAGCTGAGTTGAGCATTTTGCTATTGATTTCATATTTTTGAAAATATTCTCCGGCGAATCATTAGAGTTGTGATATTCAACCACCCAGTGCCAGGCCTAAGCATTACAAATCATTCCTGTTGTGCCTCGGGCTGCAAATACAGTATTGTTTGTCCTTGTTAGTGGATTCGGAATAGGCAAATTCATTCAACAGTTTTTCAACAACAAAAGAGGCTATCAAGGATTAGACTATAGCTTAGCAACAAACTTAGAGAATTAATAGTCCATTTGTACTCATTCTGTTTTAATACAGTATGTCAAATAAGTGGAATAAGTTACTACATAGGACAAATCAAGTAATACATTTGGAAAACTGAGTGTCTGCAGACTAGAGAGTCAGGCTGTCTATAAAGTTGGACTTTATGATGGGTCAGAGTCTCCATAAAGCCCGACTTTATGGAGCGTCAATAAGGTATCTCACTGATGTTCAGAGGTAAGCCTAGTAGACTATGATAGAACTCTTTGTGTTTGGAGAAAAACTGTGATTTGAAATGTGCGCACATCTATCCTCCGTGCCCGAAACTACCATTTCATTGTGGTGTGGTCCAGATGCAGCTAGCTGCGCGCTCAGATTGCGCTTGAAGTTGGAGCCACATTTTCAACTTTTGCAGAATTTGAAGCCGTCTTGAAGCAACATGGGAAAGATTCTAGTGTGCGGTTTATGGAATCAGGCTCCAAGAAGGTAAGGATACATCTGCATCACTCACTAATGCATACCATGCTTAGAATAAATCTAACAGCTTAGAAAGAAAATGGGCAGAGCCATGCCATTCATTTTGAACTGCACACTGACACTGGCTTGTAAACTGAGGCACAAAAAACAGGCTTACTGTTATCAAATCCAAAACAGCATCAGACTGAGCTCACATTCCTCCTCCTTAATAAAGAATGAAAACTGATGCCTTTCCACCTGGTCACACAAGTCCATGTGCTGTTAATGGTAAAGTCAGTGACGTCACATAAGAGAACCTTTGTCAATAACGTAAAGGGAATGGTCTAATGTTTATTTCTCTGTCATGGTATCTTGCAGATGGGTCATTTTCCTCAAATGCAAAGAGCGGCAACTAAAATTTCACCCTGGGTGACAAGGTCTACTGCCTGTTTTCTGATATTTGGCTTTCTAAATCTAAGAACTACTTATGAACATAAAGTGGAGCATACTTGTGCTCTATACGTGAACATGGATATTGAGTACAGTAATTTTGGTCCCGATTTTTCATCTCTTTGTGTCTAGTTGTTACTCATTATCTATGGAAGTATGTCGCCAGGGATTTTGCCACATTACCGTGAAGGGTCAATTTTGAGTGAAAATGCCGAAAAAAAAACTACACTAGAACATTTCCTGTCCCTACTGGGAATCGAACCCAGGGTCTCTCAATGTGCAAGTCTGATCGTGCTACCACTACACCATAGGGAAGTTAACTTCATAGTAATTTAATTCTTAAATACCTACTGCCTGAATCAGTCCCTAACTTTCATGTGTGAGCCTAGTGTTTGTCCGTTACCCTGACACAATTCCCGACTGCTCACATTTGCATTTAATGAATGAATTAGTAAGGACAAATTGTAGAAAACTACATTATTTGAAAACCGTCTGTTGAGACATAGCAGATATATTCGGAAAGAGCATTATGCCATTAACCATTAATTTTCTTTCACTGTGATATCTACTCCTGTTCCATGAATGGAACTCTATGTCTTTGTCCATTTATCTCCCTCTCTCTGTCACTGTCCCCTCTCCCTCCTTTTCTGACACACATCCACATGTGCGCGAAAGCACATTTTCTGTCCTGCTACGCTCAACATGCGCACAAGTCTAGGAATGGAGCAGAATCCACACACTGGGTTTTCCTGATGCCCTGTGGCCTTACCTGCGATTAACCAACTGGAGTCACAGCAAACTTTTTCTTGCTTGATAATGCAAGAGGTTAGAAACCTGTACATTCAATAATTGCTTTGTGTCTTTTTCGAGTCATTGGAAGTTCTGAATCTCTGCATGACAATGATTGCCCTTTAACTTTTAAAATTAGCTAGAAAAAATACACTAACCCAGAGCTGCCAACCAGTACGAAATTTTCGTATTTCATACGAAAATCTGACCTCAGTACGAAAATACGAATCGTACTCTTAAAAATACGAAAATCGACTGTCAGTATGAAAAAGAATACCGTGAATGCCTTCCGCAACGAAGTCGGGCGCTTAAAGAGCTTTCTTGTACTGAAAATCATCAAAATGGGCTGTTTTAGTCATGAGTACAAGTACTCGAGTCTCACAACAAACGATTGAAAATCGTAGAGTACAGTACTGGCATTCCTTTTTGGCGTAGAGTACACAGCAGTATCGATGCTGACGCGCGTTTCTTAGTTTCGCTTTCCCCGGCACCGTTTGGCGTGTATGCTAGGCCTATTTGCCGGCCGCATACCAAAATTGCTAGATCCAGAAGACGTTTAGTTAAAACTAGAAGTCTCTTACAAAGATACCAGTCATCACAGGAGGCTTTGTGCTATTGTTCAACCCATCTCCAGATAACCTTGCAAAGTTTGGGGCTTTACTTTGATGCCCGACGAATCCCGTCATGCGTATGCATTGTGCCATACCCAGAGTACCTACAGTGCCTACACATTACCTGTGTATGCTGTTTCATTTGGCCTGTTGTGAGTGTATACTGTAGGCCCTCAGGGCATTAGATGACCTACATTTGGGATGAGCATAGTGTACTACTAAACTACTATAATAGTGTTGGCTTTAGGGCCAAGGTTAATGACCTTTACTGTACTATTAGACTAGACTAGATCTAGTAGGCCTGACAGAGCCCTTTTCAAAGCACCAGTTTGGAAAGTTTAGGGCTAGCTCTAGACTAGATGGATTTCTCTTTCCTGCTCTACCAGCAGATGACATGCTTAAATCTGAGACTGAGAGCAATTTAAGATATGAATGTGAGCATTTTACACTTGGGTACAATTACTGATATTAATGCAGTTTCAAGGTCTCTGGTGACATCGAAATTTTAGCAGGATATAAATGATTTAATTTTGCTAGTGGTCATGGTAAAGTGCTACAGTCTGTCCTCTGATGGTCTTGAATTTCAAGCTTAGCAGCAATTATGTGATGAACAAGTTTCTTTTGCATAAATTTGTCTTACAAAATGAGGGCGTTCTTGTGTTATTATTGCCAGTATCTTACATATCTTATCAGTTTTTGGTTTCTTTTTTTAATTTTAAAGGAAGGGGGATTTTTTTTTAGTTAAAAGCAAAAATTCACTTAATCAAAATAGCACTTAGATTACAAGAATATGAAAAGGATTTGGAAAGAGCTGTTGGTAGTCAAAATATTATTTTACCACAGTGAGTGACTCCCATTACCTCAGTTTAAAGCTGAGGAAAAGCTTTTTAGTAGCTATCTATAAGCCTAAAAGCATGACTAAACAGCGAAAAGGAGACATTCATTTAAATTTCGCGAGATTATTTTTCTGCACCGGTGTGAGTATGAAAATCAGGGTCAGAATATGAATTTTTGATGCCTGGAATATGAAAATCCAGTTTTCGAGGTTGGCAGCTCTGCTAACCTCCAAAGTGCACATTACTTGTGAAAAGCCTAAGAAGACCCTTCAAAAACTATACAATAAATTATTTTAATAAGTATACCCACCCTGTTATGTGATCTAGTATTTTGTAAGAGAGGATCTATGCAGCTCCCTTTTTGTTTTTTTTGACATGTCTTCTATGATGACACTGAATTAATGTTTCATACATTGTGAATTTGAATTCTGAAAGTAGTGAGATGCTACTTGAGCATCTCTAGGAATGCCATATTTGACGTATTTGCAGGCATGTGATAATAAAGATATTTCTATTACACTTACAGTACCTTCAAGGTTGGACGTGGAGCTGAGCTTCACCTGGTTACTGGGGAAAAAGATGGCATGTATAAGTTATGATTGTAAACATGCAGATTGGAACATTCAAACCACCCTACTGGACATGAGGTAAATAAGTTACCATTCCCTGGGTTTATTGCTGTTACGTTTGTTGTGTGTTATGTAAGACTCAATATATTCAGAATCAGTGAAATTAAAAATTAAGATGCAGAAAGTTTTAAGAGTCGGTGCTTATGATGTTGCTCATGATGTTTTGGTAAATGAGTTGTTTAAATGTTGATTGAATTGTCCACATTTTTAAAATAAATTACCTGCACACATTATCTCCTCTTAGAGGTGGGCGAAAATACGCTTTTCTGGTGTTAAGACAGATGCTCCAGCATGAAGTACTGGGCAGGTGGAATGGTTGGAATTCACAGTGTAGGAAATATTCTTCACAAATACTTTATCATGTGTGAAGGCAAGCCCTCAGCCCTCAGCACAATTAGCTCAAAATGGCATGATATGTAAACTGAGGCAGCTGCTAAAGAATTTTGCCAACAAAGATTTGTTGATAACTAGAACACTTTCTATATCTTCTGTGTACTTAAAAAAAAGTCCTACATTAAACACAAGGATCACATAATTATAATGACAGGATTTAACCCTAGTAGTGGCAGGAGTTTTTTCCTAAGTGGCAAGGTATATTTTGCTCAAAATGATGGGTGGTAGTAACAAATTCATTAAAAATGGTTCAGCAGTTTCAAATGTCACAAAATGTTGCGCCAGCGAAGAAAACAAGCTTAGACGAGCTCTCCAATGTAAGAACAACACTTCTAGTCCAAATAAAGGTCAAATAACTCAAAAAACGGGACGGCGATATAGCCGATCTAATCGGCCTTGCCACTTGCTCACATGGTTTATCGCCGATTTAATCGGCGATTGCCACTATTAGGGTTAAGTGTACAGAAAATGTAGATCTATTCTTTGGGGTTTATATAACAATGCAAGCTATAGCTTTCAAAAGTAGACTCTTGTGTCTTTGATTATAGTTAAACATTCCAAGAGATGCAAATATTACAGTAAAGCAAATTTAATTTTATTCTTCCCCCCTCCCAATTTTGACAAAGGATTTGTAAATTTTGAGGGGGATTTTAGATTTTTGCTCAAATGCTTTTCAGTTTCTAAGGTTTTTAGATATTTTTTAATTTTCAACCAGCTATTTATTTCTTATGTGTTATGGGAACATATGCAAACTTTTCATGATGACTTTCTGATGAGAATTAACATTCATTGCTCTGATACATACAAAATTCCAGTACGTGGACCTGATAGACTTCATACAGTGTACTTGTAATTGGATTGAGCTCTACTGCTACTCTTGGGGTGTGCCAAAATATTACAGTCCATTACAGTAATGAGCTGGACTGGCTGACTTCTACTGTTGTACAAATTGACTGAAGGCAAATAATATTTTGTTTTTGTTCATTATTTCTATTTGCAGTGTGTCAGCATGTATCCAGAGAATCAGAGGCCCAATGTTGGACCGATCCCAAAGGACAGTTTGGCTTTACCATCCGCATCATCATGAGACATCCAGAATTATTTCAGAGATAACCAACAAAAAATTGTATTACAGGAACTTGCAAAGAAAACTGGAGGGGGATGGGGAGTATGAGTGGGATCGATGAAATTGAAGGAGTTATGCAAGATATTGAGAGTGGGGTGGGAGGGTATAGTATGGGGTCACTGAGGGTGAGGTTTTAAGTTTTATGGCTTTTGTCCATAATTTACAAACGTACCCTAAATTTTTCGGAATGTACAGTGCAATTCAAACAACTATGCTTTACTGAATATTCTCTGTATTGACAATAATGGTCAAGATTGTCCAGTGCTGCTGCTTTTTCTCTCCTGTGAAAATCAGGAAATTTGATCACAGTGTTTAAAATGTTTGGAGAGTAAAGAGTTTGTATGCATCAAAAGCGACTTCGATCTTTTTTTTGTTGTTGATAAAGACATGGCAGAGATTGCTGCCATCCAAATTTTTATGGACACTGACTCACTATAGAGTCTGGCTTTATGGACACTTGGACTCTCCATAGGACACTTTGACTCTCCATAAAATCCGCCATTATGGAGGGTCAAAGTCTTCATAAAGTCTGGCTTTATGGACACTGATTCTTTATAGGGCCAAGTTTTGGAAAATTTAAGAGCATAACTGAAAACATCAATCTCAAATGTGCATATGACGAAACAGATTTTGTCTACTTCAGATGAACATATAGCTCTAGATCTACTCAATTGCTATGCAGGCAAAATTTTGTCCGTCATTTATTAACAAGTAAAGAGTTTATGTGGTAAATTTTATCCCTTTTATTCTCAGTGTACTGATCTTTGCAAAATTTTACTCCTTGAGGCAATGACTGAGTCTTATGAATGCATGTTGGCTTAGTGTTCAGGGCTTTGTTCTTTGAATGGCCAGCATATAAAAAGAACAACATACAATCTAACAGCTTTATAATGCATAGAATGCTATTTGTGGTGATATAAGTGCTTTTCACTGTGTAGGCCAGTACTGCCATGCAGTAACAAAACACAGTAAACTGGTATTTGGTGAAATGATTATGCAGTGTTTTGTTATTGCTTGGCAGTATAATGATACTCGGTTTGTTTACATCAATTTTTCTGCACACTGTTCATCAGCTCTTGCCATATATTTCAAATTATGTCTATGTAGGTACAAATAGATGAATATGTCCATGCCTCTGAGTGCTTGTAACAAGTGTATGAATGTGGAAAAGATGGAACTTACAGACTATATGGGAGAAGAAGTTAGAAGGACGAAACACAGAAGACAGTGACCTGCATGAGAGATTAGGAATTGTGAGAGAGGGAAATGACTTCATTCTAGGATAGGGTCTTTCTTTTGTTACTTCTAGGAATAGAATAGGAGAGAATAGAATAACTAGTTGTCATTTTCAATTTTCAGAAATATGGCTTGGCCAGTGTGATACCAGTACATTTCACCAGTGTACATTTAATAATACATTATGACTTTGTCTTTTTTTTTCCTTCCTTTCGTCCTTTTCTTCCCCATGTTTTCACTTTTTTTTCATTGCTTGTAGTTGATGTATTTTGATTTTTTGTTATTGGTCTAGACCTAGGACCTAATAAAGACCAAGCATACACTTCAACCACTTATCACAACCTTGTGAATATTGAATTGTTATTCATGAGAGTGGTCAAGCAGTGGTAATCCTGGTGCTTGGATAAAGTAGATATTTTGTTTAAAGATTTTTACTTATTCCTTACATTGTTTGTGATCATTCTCTCACTAGACAGTTGATCTGCTGCCTCTTGCTGTTTCTGGCTCATTTCTTTCTGTACTGCTGGTGTATCTGTCTCTATCGTTGCCTTCCCTTCAATACTTCCAAACGTTTAAAACAAAGTCTTTCAGGACCAAAGACCTAAGTTCAATTTGAATAGTTTCAGTGAGGATGGAGAAGCCTCAAAATCCGCCAGTTTCAGGGGAGGTATATCTTCAGCAAGCTGCTGTGAATATTTTCCCTATCAATCGTAGCTGACCCAATTTTTTTTTTCCTGAGAATTCCCAGGCCTTGGGATACTTGCGTGCAAACCAGGGCTACAGTGCAAGTGCTCTTTCTCTGGAGGAAATTTCAAAATTTCTTATTGGCATCTTGTAATCTCACTTTGGATTGTTAATCTAATACTAGACTTTTGTGCTCTCACACACATAAGAAAACATGTAAGGTTCATAAAAATTACAATGTAACTTGAAAAAAGATAAATCTAAAATTTGGATTATTGTCAAAAAAAAACAAAAAAAAACCCCACTTCTACAGTATTCTAAGCCTTGTCAAGATGCATGAGTGCACAGCACAAGCACAGATTGGCTCTTATCCTGGTTCCATGATGTACTGAAGGAAACGTGTGATTGCTCTTGACAGGTTGCCTTGTATCTCATACTTAGTAGGCTTGCCTGCAGTCTTGTAAAGAAGCGCATGCAGTGTTTCTCTTGCTTTCTCTTCCCATCGAGAGGCAGCGTGGCTGTGCGGCCATGCGGTTTGTGAGTCGTACTCAGAAACCGAAGGCTTTTAAGTCTAAGGTTAATGTGTTTGACTGGCATGCGGGACAGTTTACATTGTAGTGTCCTTGGAAAAGACACTCCGTTTCCATTTCCTTACTCAACTCAGGTGTAAATGGTACCTGGCTTTAGAGCTGGGGGAGACCAGGACGCTGCACGGCTGACAACCAGTAATGCATTTGACATGAATGATATGTACTGTTATAAGCGTTTTTACTCTGAATAAGAGACATTATAAAACAATATCTCTGCTTGTTAAATAAAGGTGTATTTTCATTATTTTTTGTTCTTTCATTTTCATACATCAAATACTGCTGACATAGGCTGTTGCTCTGTGAAGCATTCTCCTCTTGCAGTATTGAACAGCCATTAGTAAATCATACAAAGAGCACAATAAGTTAACCACATAGATGATGTTTCTTTTGCTGTAGGTCTATTTTGTTAACAGAGATAAGGAGAATAATAAATCAGCCTTTTTATTTCCTTTCCGTTTAGCAGTTCTTTCATTTTATCATATTCATTTTAACTTATAGCTGACCGTATAAATTATGTCCATCTCTTCTACAGATTTACAGATTTGATCGTAGTCTTCCATCATTACTCTGGCACAAGAAGCAACGACCTTACAGTATTGACACTCGCTGTTTCTTGATTGGGCCTTCCTGCTTCTTTAGCATTGCTCAGAGAAAAGGTCATATTTTTTTAATCTGTCTCTTTCTTGGACTTACATCTTTATAGACTTAACACCTGTACAGACTGTATGGACCTGATCTGTGAACTAACAAGATGGAAGAAATAAGCACAGAACTCAGGCAGTAAACTTTCCGTTTTTTTGCCACCAGTACCACCAGTAGCCAGACCAAAATGGCAGCCAAGCTTGGCACAGAGGAAATGGTACCGCTACTGCAGGCGGCCAAGGAAGGGGTAATAGATAGGGACTATCTCAATGCTTTGCTAGAGAAACTTGCTGATATTAACATCACTGATGACTCTGGCAGGACAGCGCTGATGCTGACTTTACAGCATAGGCATGAAAAATGTTGTTTGGCCTTAATGGAAGTTGGCGCCAATGTTAACCTGTCCTCAAAGGACGGAAAGACAGCTCTGATGATCGCTGCATTATTACCAAATCCAGAGTGTTTACAGGCATTGATAAGACGTGGAGCTGTTATTGATGAAGCAGACCAAGAAGGGAAAACTGCTTTGATGGCTGCTGCAGAATCGGGATGTAAGAATAACATCCGGATATTGATAGAATCTGGGGCAGCTATCGACAGTACTGACAGAAACGGGAGAACTGCCTTGATGTTAGCTGCTGCGAAAGGGTATGCAAGCTGTCTCCAGATATTGATGGAATCTGGGGCTGCCATTGAGAAAGTTAACACTGAGGGGATGAATGCAGTAATGATTGCCGCAAGGAAAAAGAGTGCTGACTGCCTGAGTATTTTACTCAGCTCTGGGTGTGATGTAAATATCACAGATCAAGCAGGACGCACAGCATTGCTACATTCTGTCAGCAGAGTTGGCAACGGAGAGTGTTTGGAGGTTTTGTTAAATGCTGGTTCTGATGTGAATATTCAGAATGATCAAGGGGATACTGCCCTTATGCTCGCTGCCAGAGGCTGGAATGACCAGTCATATGTTCACCGGTTACTGGAAGCTGGTGCCAACGTTAACTTAGCAAACAATTCTGGTTGTACAGCTTTGATGTTCGCTGTTGGATGTGACATTAACCACAACTTTGATATGGACAGTGAAGAGGATTCTAGCAATAGCTTTCAGCCCTGTCAGGATGTAGAGAACATGGAAACCATAGAAGCTTTGATTCGTGCTGGTGCCAACGTAAATTCAAAGGACAGCAGTGGATTTACACCTTTATTGATTGTCACAGCAATTGATTTTGTTTGGGCTCACTACTTAAAAGTCTTAATTGATGCTGGGGCTGATGTGAATGCCAAAGACAATAGCGGTAAATCAGCATTAATGTTCCTAGCAATGCATGGACCGCCACCATATGATGATGATGATGAGGATTATTTTGCTCGTATTTCTGATGCTACACATGTGCTTATTGACGGTGGTGCTGAAGTGAATGCACAAGACAATGAAGGCAAGACAGCATTAATGTATGCTGTGTGTCATCCATATCTTGCAGAAACATTGGTCCATATCTTGGCCTCACATGGTGTTGATTTGGACATGTCTGACAGTGATGGTTGTACAGCTCTGGTACATGCTTTGAAATCAGTTACACAGGGCAACTGTGAACCTGTACTCAATCTTTATCGTAAAGGTCCATATCCTGTTATAGACCCAATACACCATCCTCTACTCTTGAGTGTCCTCGTTCCCAGAGATTATTTCGATGAACATGAGGTAAATATGTATCAGAAAGAATTTGGAATCCAGTTATTCCTTTGCAATGGCATCACGCCACATTCTTCACAAGTTTTTAATCCGGCCGTGTGGATGCCATTTCTTCAGTGGACATCTTTATCCTATAATAGCCGTATAGGAGAGGAAAAGTATCTTTTTGCGAACAACTACATCACTGTCACAGATTTGGAAATAATAAGAAACAGGCATCTATCTAACATTATACCTGCAAATGTTCAGAGTTTCCTGTGGGAAGCTGTATGTAATCCCTGGCCACTGGTCAAGCTGGCTCTCATAGCGGTGTCTACAGCACTTGGTCCTAGTCCTGGACGAGAGGAGCGGATACGTAACACTGGACTTCCTCCTGAAATTCAAATTTCCCTCATGTTTCAGAGACCAATAGTTCTGCTGCACCACGACTGGGACAAAATCCCCATAGTTTTCAAACCTGATGATTATGAAAAACTTCCAGCACCATATCCTTTGCTGTACAATTGGCCATTTGGACATAAGGTCATAGACTGTGATTGTTTACAGTGTGAAGATAAAGAAGACAAATTCAAAATGAAACGCCTTTTTATACCTTAAGCTTGGTACAGGAATTGTTCCATAAGTGCCAATTTCATATGATGTGATTTTGGAATATTTTCTGTGAATGTACCGACTGGATAGCCAGAATACCCATTATGGAGTGTTCTGACTGGCTTATATTTATTCCCTCAGTTATCCCCTCTATCCCACTGTCGGTCTTTGACACCGATTGTTTTTCTTCTGTTGGCCCTATTAACATTTTGTGTTATTCTACATATACCACTGTGATTTGGGGAACTTTCTTCCATGGAGGTTCACCCTATTAGCGCCCAGTGCAATTGTCCAAATGGCCAGGGGGATTTTGCTGAATTTCATATGTTTTTATTTTGTTCTACATGATGTGCCAGTCAGTTTTGCTCGTGTAAAAAAATATATTTTTGGAAAGGCAAGGGGATGATCCTTTTAAAAATTCACCTTTGGTGACCTTCAAGTCATTTATGTGATCACATGACCTCTCAAAATTCAAAATGGCCGACAATTTTCTTTTTCTGTCATCTTTGGGCTCACCAAATGTATGAATAAAATCAAGGAAGTCCAAAGTTTACTGTCTCATTAGATAGATACTTTCATGCCCATTCCAAAAATATATAACTTCAATAGGATTGTCGCTATCATTGTTGTCAAGGTAAAAAACCTGGAAGCTATAATGCTATCTCTTTATCTTACATCAGTGTCAACAGCGTACTTTCACTTTCTCCAGCTGACACTGTTTCGTTTTTTTTTCAACGCAAATGAGGTATCATTCAAAAGCTTATTCAGTTCCGGTTGAAACGGAATAAGTCCCGGGGCGGTCAAGGGGATATAACTATGAAAAATCGCATCCCGCAAATACGCCGATTAAATCGTCGAATTCCGGCATTTGGCCCTGGGGCGTGACTATATCGCCGATTATATCGGCGAAGGGCGCTATTAG
>JAWQUT010000278.1:45926-68426 GCA_033807755.1 Ellobium chinense
GTAGCGCAGGACGAGCACGTTGAGTGTTTGAGTTCACTCTGCGCTGCTGAAAATATTTAGGATCTGATGCTGTAACGCAGATTCCAACATCAGCATCGGACATCGTGCAGTTCTGGAATTCCACCCAGAAGACTGTGCCGTCGCTTGCTAGACGTGCAAAGCGATACAGTGAACCTCGGATCTAATAGTCGTTTAACTGTTTAAAGCCGAGGTCTCGTTGAACACAAGGTCTCTGCAAGTCATGTGAAAACTGATCTCTATCTTTAGCGAGAACTTTCAGCTAAAAGGGTGCTTAATTTTGCACTTCAAAAATATCGCTGGTTGCTATCCTTGACTCCAAACACCATCGGCATGACAACATCGCGAGCTGATACATCCGGTTTTTTTTTTTTTTTTTAATGGAAACAAAGCAGTGTAAATGTTAAGAAACGAATTGTTTCAATCATTGTCACTGAGTCTGTGATTAAAATTTCGCCTAGCGCAATGATTGGTTCAAACAAAAGGCTTTGCAAATCATCAGCTAAGCATATTTATTATTATTATTGTTCCATTGTGATTGTCCATTCCCCTTCCCCCTTGCATTGCAGAGACTTCAAACTCCCCTCCACTGATCGCTCAGATGGTCCTATCTCTTTCCCCCATCCCCTCCCTCCCTACTCCGCTCCTTCGCACACGCAACTACTGTATTACTGTGTGTCGTGTTGACATAGTGACCGACGGTGTGCGTCTGGCGAAGTTACACTTACAGTACAGGACTGTACTGAAGCCAGTAGGTTATGACAATCGGCCATGTCTACTCAAAAATTCTCTCGCTATTACCGGGGTTTTGATTATCAGCGGTCGCTATTACAGTAATTTTTTATATAGTTTACATAGCAAGAAAAACGGGGATTTTAAATTTTCTCGCTATTACCGAGTTGTCGTTGTTACCGATGTCGTTAAACATGATGATCCACTGTATGCTCGCAACAGTCACTTCGGCCGGCGTAGAGAGGAGCTTCTCCCTCTACAACCTGGTTCTTTCACAGAGGAGAAGCCTTAGTGAAGACACCCTTCGGTGCCTGATTTTTTTTTTTTTTTTGTATTTCAACAACTTGGATGGAAATCATTTTTTTTTATTAAAGGAAATAATGGATTTGTTTTATTGAGTTTTGAAGGATGTTGTGCGCATGTAAGGTCTTACGTTCTTAAAATAAAGTTTACAATTGACTTTTTAATAATAGGTAGCTGTGGGGAGGGAAAAAAACAAATGCAAAATTTTTGCAAAATTTGCCTTTTTGGGGTTGCAAAATTTACCTTTTTTGTTGCAAAATTTTGATTTTTTTCTTGCAAAATTCCGCGGGGACAGAAGTACTTCTTTTGCCCGATCTTTTGACGGGAAGAAAAAGGGGGGTCAAAGCCCAAAATTTTTCACAAATGTCTTTCGAAAAAGATCACCTCAAATTCTGATTTGGTCCCCAATTTTTCATTTGGCCGGTTTTGATCGTGTGCGAATACACATTTTATTTTTTTATCTAGAAGGCTCAAATTGTACCTGAAACATAAAATTGGATGCTTTACTTAGATCACAGGTCATTTTTACATATTTCTACACCCTAACATTGTCTGGCAGGACCCCCCAAAAAGGGGGATTTTATATATTAGCGGATTAATTGGGTTGTACACTATGAGTGATTTGCCCTTCTAATAGGTGTCACAAACCTGTTATGACTGTCCATCTCATTTTTTTTATCCTAAATTTGTTTACTTAAATTTACTCATACTGGCAACCTGCACTCTAGCTCAGTAGTTCAGTTCCGAAGAATGTGAAGTAAGACTCAACCAGTATTTTCACTAGATCAAGTCGAGTCCATGTATGTCGAAACCTGATACCTCCAATTATTTATTAGTCGAAATAAAAAGAAATAATAGTTTTTTTTCCTTCTTTGCGTCTATTAATTATCCTTGCATAAGACGAAGTAAATAATGCCCATTCCTGATTAGTCCAACTGCTCAGCGCTGCCACAGTGGCAAAATCACCCCCTGGCGTCTTCCCCGCGTGGTACTAAACAACGCCGACGGCTTGAAAAACAAAGAAGACGGTGCCGCGGACAGAGAGAGGCAATAAAACTGGACACTGCGAGTGCCATTAACCGCAGCACAATAAGTAGGGCGTGTGTATTACACCACCGCTGATAAGACAGTAGGGGGAAGAGACTGCGGGAGGGCTCGGCGGTGCTGAAAAATCGATCGATAATTAAACATCTCGGCAGCAGTGTATACATACAATGCACTGGCCCACCATTGCACTGTGACGGTAAATAAACAAGAGGCTGCCCTCGTGACCTCCCCAGTGTGCTCGCTCGCTCGCGTACGGTTGACTCATCTTTATCATTTTCAACTTGAATTAAATTGAATTTGTCCTCTAAATAATGGCTTCCTCTAATCCTGTAAAGAGAAACCTCAAAGAGTCTTGAGTTGAATATTAACATGCTCCAGGAAATCGACAGAGGTGCGATGTCGAAGAATGTCATAGCTGAGAAATATGGCGTTCCCGTTAGCACGCTTTCTACGATCTTGACAAACCGGGAACAAGTGGAAAAAGCGGCGGCCTCTTCATCTATTAAACTACTACTCAGAGCGATAAAATACTTCCCCAATATGCCATCTTTAGTTACATCCCCTGTTGAATTACCCTCGTGACCTCCCCAGGGTGCTGGCTCGCTCGCATACGGTTGACCCGCCTTGGAAATCGTTAGTCGAATCCTGATTTCTCCAACTCATTGGGGTGGTCCCAGCGAATTGGAGTTAAGCGGACTCGACTGTACAGTATACGAGTTGGGAGAGATATCCTTACCCTGTCATAGAGAGATTTAAGGTTGTTCTCAAATACTGCAAACTTTGGAGTGCAAGGAAGAAAGAAACATCACTGTGTGTTTAATGTATTTGTCGGAAGGGAGGAGGAGGGGTTGGGGTTTGTGAAATTTAAGGGGTAAATCACACATCTGGAAGAAGACACTGCTTAACATTCACATATGAATGCTTTGATTTTTCTAATGTGAGATGGGTGAGAAGCATATTTTGTATCTGGGCTTTGGCACATAAAGAGGTTACCATCAGGCTGTCTGGTCAAAATACCCACCATGGGATGATCTGTCCAGCCAAAATACCCCAGTCTAAATATTTGTCAGGAGAAGCAAAAAACAGACAGAAACATAAGCGATTGATATGATAACATACCGATACATGCAACACTTGTTTTATGCCATGTAGAAAAGCTGTTGCTGGGATGAGAATAAGCCTGCTACAGATTTTTAATTTTATTGAGAACTTTTGAGTGATAAACCTACAGTAAATACCCGATAACGCAAATTCCAGGGGACCAAAGAAATGTGTTCGTGTTATCAAGAATTTGTGTAAAGAAGAGAACATTGGAAATAAGGGAGATGGCCTGTTTTTACACATAAATACAGTAAAATACTTGTTCCGGTGATGTCACGACGTAAGCAAGTTGCATACATCACAAATGATACCACACGCCAATGGATAAGCCAGTCCAGGCGATTACATTACTGAAGACTCAGTACACCTAATTACTTGTTATTGAGTGGAGGGAAAATTTGACGCTCGCCTGTAAATGGATAGCATATCAGTAAGAATTTATTTATTAAATATATTTAGCGCTCATTTTACAAGGAGTAACTGGTTAATTGTTTGTAAGGATTGTTATGTAATGTTCTGATGAAAATGTGACCGAGCTTTGGAGATTGTGAAAAAACGTAACACGTGTAATGTTAGTCTTCTGGCAGAGCAACAACTTTTCGTGGCTTTGATGAATTACACCATGTTATTGCCTGAGTTACCTGCCCATTGAGAACATGTTATTTGATATCATATGTCTAGTCCATCATTTGTTTCTTTGGATTTAAAAAATTTTAATAGTGTGGCAAGTTACGTTGACCTTCACATCAAGCGTAGAGCATAGCTAGAATAACTAATTCCAGCCATCACGTTTGAAGGATGAAACATTTTTATTACAGTTTCACTGGACTTGTGAAATGATTGCATATGCAGGATATTTTGCACTGTCCATAATAAGGATACAACAAATAATATCGTTCCTGGTAGCTTCTAATGGTAACAACAGCTGCAGAGGATGCATTTCTACATTGTGAGACTGGGTAAGAAGCCTTGTGTCTGGCATTGAGGTAGGTCTGGGGAAATGTAGATGGGGGAGAGGGGGGGGGTCATAAATAAATACAGCTGTAAAATGGTTGATTTTTTTTATGGAAGTTAAGAAGATGACATAATGTGGCCATGCATTCGTGTACTGGAGGTGTAGCATTATGAAACTTAAATTACCAAAAAATTAAGGTAGGAGAAGAATCAGGTATGCTATGTGATGAGAGAGTTGTTTGAATTAGTGCTTGGTGTCTTTCCTTGTGGGCGCAGTGCATTCAAACTACATTTATAAGAAGATACCAGGACTTCCAAACTGTTTCACAATTTCAGTAGATTGGTATTCAAAGTTTTATAAACATGTTTAAGTGTCCATGACAAGATAATTTCAGATTTGTCATGTGTTGTATTTTATTTCCTTGTTACTTATATCTCATACTGATTTATTTATCTGTCTTTTATCTCAGCTGTGGCTATAACTGGGATTGCAAACTCACTTGAGTCTGGGTTATATCTTGCCTATAAAAACTGCAGCTAGCCTTCTCGGGCATTTTTTTTACCTTTGATTTTCAGTATTGTCTGATCTTTGCTGAAAGAGTGTTATTTTTTGCTGTCAGTATTCAATCTGAAAGGTTTATCAAAGTAACAGCAAATCCCTACTGTCTGTTTCATTTCAACCTGTGTCTTTACAAATGGTATTGACATTGGCTGATATAGTTCAATACATTGCCTTTCTTTCAAGATATTACTTTTCTGCTATGTGTTACCTATGTAATATGCATTGATTATCAACTAATCATTTACAGTACAGTAGAGCCTCAATATGTATACCACTGGTGTATGGAAAAAGATATACTTATTTTCACGTTATACTCAATATTGAAGTCAACTTCAATAGTGAAATGATTTATAATGATGAAACTGGGGATGTAAAATTCTTCCTTTAATACAAGATATAATTATTAAATGGGTACCTAATATTGAGGTTCTACAGTATGTATCTCTTGTGACCACAGGTCATCATCACTATCATCATATTCATTATCATCATTTAAGACCCAGTTGATGTAATGCAAATTTACAAATGTATGAGCAACTCAGTTTACAAGCTGATGCTCACTTACAATTAATATTGTCGTAAGGCCAGGAGCGACTTGAAGGACTTACGACAATATTATTTCCAGGCAAGAAAGTGTTATGTCTATTCAGTATTTTCCTGAGATTCCAGGGTTCTAGAATGTCAGGGGTTTGGGTTTAAGGGCAGGATTAGCATTAGGAGAAAGGCTAGTAAAGAGAAAGGGTCTCTTAGATTTTTATCAGAGGCTCTCCTAACGGTGGTTTCTCTTAGTTAACACTGCTCTAACACTAGGCCAAGTACAGCATCAGAGAGTCACAGTATTATATCAAATGGACATGTATAACACACCAATCACTAAGCTGAGATAAACTATGCATTCCACAAGATTATCAGTACCGGTACATGTACTTTGTTATTGTTAGATTTGTGATACCAACTTGTCTGAAAATTCCTTTTGAGATTGATTTCATGTTCTTGTTACATGTATTTTTTTATCAGTACTTTAGCTGCATAAAATGTTGAGAACAGCTTTTGTGAAAATGCATTTTGATACTACTTACTCATATATTTATAATACTAGTTGAGAAAGAATACCTCAACCACATGTAATCAAAATCACAACTCCCACTTACAACAAGTGGTGATCCTGAATAATTCATTCAGTTATCCATGCTCAACTGAAATGATACATTCCAGTCCTCTGAAACACAATCCGAGTAAGTTTGACTTTGCTTAATACAAGACACGCTTCAAACATAAACATGAATATGGACACAGTAATTTTGGTACTGATTTTTATCTTTTCTAAGGGTATGTGTATGGTTAATATTTCTGTTTATAAGTACATGTTTGGGTCAGTCCCAAGGTGTGCACATTATCCATACTCCACAGTATTTCTGTAAACATTGCAACTCTTTTTAATTGCAAATTTTTTACATGTGTCCGTGGAATTAAAATTAAACTGAGTTGACTTTGTATGGATTCAGTAGAAATAATTTCCATTGTATTGTTATTCAGGTGGACCTGGATAATAAGTAAATTAGTTTCATGCACCAAGATAATGCATACTTTTGAGGTTCCACAGTATTCGGCATCATTCTCATGGCCTATATACATGTACATGTATATATCAACTGTAGCTTTCTGACCTAAGTTCATTTTTTGCACAAAATGCTACCTATGTTCCTCCAAATTCAGCAAATTCAGAAACAAGAAGATGGTACCAAAGAATTCAAGTTATCTATACTCAACTGTAATTTAATATTCTAAGATTTCATTTGTGATACAAACCCTAGTCAGAGAATTGTTTGTCCTATATTCATCTCAAATTTGACTGTACAAATTGTTAATGGCAGCCTTTTGGCAGCACTATGGTTTCAGTGGAACTCTGATAACACAACCACCCTCCTGACAAAGCTTTTGATGGTGAAGTTTTGTGTTACAATGCTTTGTATAAGACACAAAGCAGTAGAGATGTTGAATGGCTAAGCGGATGTTACTGTGTTAAGCAGTGGTTGCATTCAGAGTTCCACAGTGTTTTGGATTACCTATGTTCATTTCAAAGTAAAGTTATTTCTTCTTTTGCTAACATCTACTTTCTACATTTAAAAAAAAAAAAATGTTTATTCCAGGATGGCTTTGCCATTCCATTTTTGATTATATTTGAGTGATTTTGATAACAGTTTCTTGACTGTATTGTTATTAGTATTCTAATAAATTAATACCAACCTTTCTCCGTTGGTTCTGGCTCTGTGTATTGCTACAGTTTTGTTGTTGTTGTCGATGCTGCTATCGCTGCTGTCACTGTTGTATTGCGATTGCTGTTGCTGCTGCTCTGATCTTGTTATTGTGTTGTATGGAAGGAGGTTGTTAGACTGACAGGTTGGAAGTGGAACAGATTGTCTGTCAAACTTGTCTATCAATGTCAATCTCTCACTATGTCAGTCTATCGCTCTGTTACACTCCAGTCTGTCAATACTGTCATTCTGTCAGTTTATCACACTGTCTCAACTGTCTGTCAGTCTGTCCATCTATCACACACTGTCAGTCTATCACACTATCTGTCAGTCAGTCTGTCACTCTCTTTGTAATTCATTCTATTTGTCTGTCTGTCAGTCACAATCTCTGTCAGTCTGTCATATTTCTAATATGTTCCTTCTCTGTCAATCTTCTGTCAGTCTCTCACTGTGTCGTACTGTCTCAGTCCGTCACTCGGTTTGTCAGTCTGACTCTGTCTATCTCTCTGGTTGTCAGTCAGTCTGTCATTCTCTCTGTCAAGCTGTCATTCTGGCTCTCATTCTGTCATTCAGTCAATCAGTCTCTCTCATTCTCTCTCTCTCTCTCTCTCTCTCTCTCTCTCTCTCTCTCTCTCTCTCTCTCTGTCTCTCCCTTCATAAACTCACAAAACGGTTGCGACAATACATGTACGTCACTGGTGACAAATAACATGTAATAACACTCCTGACACAAACTGACACTGCGATAGATAGACTTCTTCCAATAGCGGGGGTGGGAGTTTGTTGCTGGTTTCAGATTATCGTTTTTTCCAGATATGGTATCAGTCATTCAAGTGAAATGTAATGCTTGCACATTAAAAATGTACATATCTTATCGTGAACATGTAGATAAAGGCACTATATGCGGCCACTTGTCACATTTTTGGCTCTAAAAGCTAAATCACTTATGATAGCCAAATTATGTTTTGTTCCTGGCATACTGTGGCTATCGAGACATCGTATGAACACCAGTTTGTAATTGCCAGTTGACACTGTGGAACTTTAAACAGTCGTAAAGAGACCATGTTAAGGAGCCCCAATGCGATCAGGGGGCCTCCATGCGGCCAAATAGGTCAATTCATGCGGTCAGGGTCAAATCATGCGGCCACATGGGGGATCTCCATGCGATCAGGACTTTCTTTGTATTAACTATTTTCAAAAATACATTTCAAAGGACCCGAAAAGGAAGAAAATAGGAAACACAGGTCAGATATAGTCTAGAGTCTAGATTCATTTTTAAATAAAAGCGACACAACATTGGTTTATCAAATCATAATGATTGGATGTTGTTCTCAACACGTAAACTATAGTCATAGATTCTAGATTCAGTCTTTAATTAAGAAAGCGATACAGCATAATGTTTATCAAATCATAATGACTGGATGCTGTTCTCATCAAGTAGACTATAGCTTCTAAATTCAATCTCTAATTTAAAAAGCGACACAACATTGGTTTATCAAATCATAACGATTGTATGTTGTTCTCAGCAAATATATCTAGTCTACTGATTGAACACTCAGGTAACTTGTGATAAATGGATTCATTGGATCAAAACAGATTGAAAATATTTCTGTTCACGTTCATTTCGCTGATGCATCATTAGCTGGTTGCTCTTCTCTTTGTATTTCTCCAGCCGGCTGTTCATCTAGATTTAGATCAACATTCAATTCTGTTTCCGATCCATTAAACACGGAATACAGGAGACTCCCCACTTCTGACAAGAAGCCAATTGTAGTAACTTGATACATATGTGACTCTTCTTCAGACAATAATTGTGGTATTTCTTCCACTTCCTTGCTCTCTGGCATTCCGTCAGTTCCTGATGCCTATATTTCCTTTTTCAGCATACCCTCTTTTGCCTTTTGTATAAAAACTTTGTAAACATTTTGTTCCACCTCTTCAAGCTCATCTTCCTCTGTTTCTTTTATACACTCCAAGACTTCTTGTCATCATCTGAGTCCAATTTTCCTTTTGCCTTACGCTTTCTCTTAATAGCTTTTTGTCGTTTTGAGTCCTCCCTTTCAGCCTTCGATTGAGCTTGTTTTGCTTCTTTCTCATCTCTTTTTCTTGCTATTGCTTTTTTTCTTTTCCTCCCTGATCCTTTTTTTTCCTCCTGCTATCTTTCTTTTTCTTCCTTTTTCCGCTGGATTTGTATTTTATTCTCTTTTCGTAGTATTTCTTTTTTCTTTCCTAATTCTTCCTTTTCCAGCCTTTCGATGAAACATTTTCCACTGATATAGGAAGGCATCTGGTCCATCTTTTTCTTCTTCTTTCCTTTTTCTATGTTGTATACATGGCAAGGCCAAAGGATCCTCATTCTGTTTTTCAAGTAGCTGCTCAGAGGTTTGACAATTCTGTTGCTTTCCTTCCAAGTGTGCCTGGCCTGCACTCATTTGTGTACGGGCTTCAGAATAGTAATTTTTCCATAAGGCAAAAAGAGGGTCTTCCTGAACACGATGATGCCTGATTGCTAGCTAATGCTTGTGTCACTGTCATTGTGGTCATTTAGGAAGTTTGGTCTGCACATGCTGATTCATTTTGATTTTTGTCACAAGTTTGCATACAATCACTGTCATTTTGTGGGGAAGATTGTGTATTGTCATTTTGACTGGTAGCATTTTCCTCAAGAGAAGCAGATGTGTCAGCCAATGACTCTGATGATGTTAATCTTGTTTTATCAATGGCATAGAAGTCCAGTGGGAATAGTCCTGTTTTTCTGAAGGCATTTTGCATCATTGTCACATTTCCTCTGCTTTCATCATACACTTTTTTTTTAACAATCCTGCAAATAATGTTCGTTTTGTGACTACATCTGTAAGGCTGCGCTTCCTAATGGCTTCTATCCATTTGGCTTTGATCACTGAGAAGAAGCCGACATCTAGAGAAGCATGGGGTGGTAAACAGTATAAGATGATCTTCTGTTCAGAGCATATCTGAGAAGCTCACATGGACTGATGTGAGGAGTGTTCGTCGACAAACAACAGTATTGGTTTTTGTTTTTTTGGGAAATTTTAAAATTTTGATTATGTTTTTGTGGCACCGATTTAGCTTAAGACATTCAGTGAGTGATGAAATATAGAAGCCCATAGAATGAATAGATCAACATAACTAGATCTATACCTCATCAACACAGCAAAACTTAAAAAGTGACCGCAAGAGGAACCCTTCTCTTTTTTTATGGAACTTCAAGCGGCCACCCCTGATCGCAAGAATGTCCCTTGCATTAGAAAGGGAACCTTTTGCGGCCACTCCTGATCGCATATAATCCCTTCATGTGAACAATGGGGATTTTGTTGCGGCCACCCCTAAAACCGGCATGTTTTCGTATCAGATAGGCTAAATTTAGCATGCCTAGATCAATTTAACCTGTTTGCAATGTATTGGAACCAATAAACACCCAGATTTTGACAAATTTCACAAAATATGGACAATACTATATGGTAGGTAAATTCTCGAAAAGCGATCTTTTTCACAGTAAAATTTTCAAAACCATGTGATGGCATCCATTTTCAGCCGATGGCAGCCATTTTTGTTTTGATCATGTGAGAGAACACATGGTAGTGCTTGAACTTGTTTCAAGCTTCAAAAAAGCAAGGAGCTGGAAATTATGATGATGAGATGAAAAGTGGCCGCATGATCTGACCGGCCGCATATAGTGCCTCTACTCTAATGCACATGACGGTACACAATCTAATGAGTGGAATGTTGTCGGCCTCTTCAGTGATTTGACGCCGTGGATAGTGGTCTGAGACCGAAGTACTGTATAATATGCGGCCTTGATCCCTCTTTTGCAGTGGCGGTGCGTCCCTAAGGGTTAGGTAGGTTAAGCCCCACCATCCGGTACGAAGACAAAATCATGATGACAGGCTTATCAATATCATTAGAAAAGACTAGCATGTCCCAATCTCCCAAAGATTTTGAAGAAAACACCCACTTTAGCCCCACCATAAAATTAGACCACGCACCGCCACTGTTCTTATCGAGCTCACAGTATCGTGTTATGATTATGAGATTAAGTACAGTATTACATAATATGAGTGTAGGTTAAATTAGAACATATACCAAGAGGATGGCGCGCCTATATCAAGCGTTTTGTGTTTTTTTTCTCCTGGTCCTATGACAATACATTCTTGTGTTCATGAACTTTCGTCCTTTCATTTTTATTTTTTTTTAGCCGGGAGGGGGCGCCAGCATAGATTAAAAATAGATATATGAACTATATGTATTTCATTCGTTCTTTAATAAGTTTTAAGCTGTAAGGTTATTTACTGCAGGGGTCATGAAGCAACGGAGTGTGAGCAGTCGGGAAGTGCAGTAGGGTCACGGGTGAACACTAGGCTCGCACGTGGAAGTAGGGGCCGATTCAGGCAGTAGATATTTAAGGATTAAATTGCTGTGAAGTAAGCGTTCCTGTAGTGTAGTGGTAACACGTTCAGACTTGCAAGCTGAGAGACCCTGGTTCGATCCCCGGCAGGGACAGAAGTTTTCTAGTGTAGGTTTTCTTTCGGCCTTTCTTCTCAAAATTGATCATTCGCAGTAATTTGGTAAAATCCCTGGTGACACACTTTTTTTCTTCAAATAATGTGTAACATCTAAAAAAATTATCAGACTAAGCTCACCCCCCCCCCCNCCCCCCCTTTAAATATAAGAGAAAGAAAACAATATTATACCTTGCCACTCGGTTACAAGAGGATTCAAGAGAAAAACAAATGCGCTTGGAATAATCAACCATGCAAGCCCTCACCCCATCCCCAACAACAACAACAATAATAATAATAATAATAATAATAACAACAACAACAACAACAAGATTACATGTCTTATACTGTAGGCAGGGGCGAAGGGTCCATATAATCAAATATTCACTGATTACCAGCCGAAAATGCCGTTGGTCGACCTTGGCCTTCGTGGCAAGTTAACAAGAACACCGCCGAATCCTATTTATTTTTATTTTACTCTTTGTCAGGCCTATTCTTACTTTGACCCACGTTCAGAACCTGATACCCCTCAAATTTTCTCTGCTCTATTCTCTGATTAATAGGGATAAAGAAGAACCCGGACATCCCTACAGTCAAATGTGGAGCGGCCTCATAAAAAAACCCAACGAAAGCAAGGAAATTTCACCGGCCGGTCAAGAAGTGCTGCTAATCAAGGTCTCCGCTTGATTTGTGGTACTTTCACCTATTGCGGTTTAATGTGATGCGGAACAAAAATAACACACTGGTAAAACGAGACACTATTCTATACCATTTAGTGAAATTCATTATTATCAAGGGCCTCTTTATTCGATAATAATTAACACTGCTGCTGACAAGTGACATGCCTTCAGTCACAAGTTTATGACTTTTATTTTTCGCTCAGTTTAGAAATGAATCCACACTTACAGAAAACCACATGAACAGTCTCGCCACATACATATTTCCATTCGCAAGCCCAGTGCTAATGTTGCCAGGTTGTCTATTTTATAGTGCAATGTAGCTGATTCCCAAAATCTTTGGTTGGGGAAAGCACCTTGGGGTAGATTTATTTTTTTTACGAAGGGAGGTTTCTGACTTTATGAAACATACAAACAAACTTATTAAATAAACATAAATTCTTCTTGGGAAATAACATGAATACAAAACGGCTCGGAAAAGTAATTCAGTTGGTCCCCCTGTTCTCAAAACCGGCAAGGTTTGATGGTGGCAATACCCACATCGGCCTACCCATTTGCAAAAAGGTGGGCTCGGCTTCATGGTGTAGACTGGGCCTGAAAATTACATTTTCACTAAAATGAGTTTCTTCTTGTCTTAGTTCTTGATATTTGGCTAGAGGTGGAAACGGGGGAGGGGGAGAGGGTCGCTGAGCATAGAGCAGTTTGTCCAAAGATGTTAGTCAGTCTGCTACTCAAGCAACCAAAGGTCATTCTTTTTAAAGCTTGACATGTCACTCCGCTACGGTCTGGATGGGTTCTTCCTGCAAGATCGTGTTTTCAATGTTTAGTTTATTATTAGCCTAGTCCTGCTAGGTCTAGCCTAACTGGACCTAACTTCTACAATTTTGGAACCATTACGCCTTGGTGAGTGATAGTATACATTTTTTTTTTTTTGCGATCCTGGCCCTGTAACTAATCTGCACCTTTGTGTGCCTTTTCAGCCAACCTGTTTCTAACTACTCAAACTTTTGTTCTTGCTTTTCAGGAATTGTGATGATGCCTATGGATTTTTTAAGTCCATACTCTGTGTTACAGTATCATACTGTAAACATCAAATGTGACTCTACGAACGGGTATTATAGCACTTTCGACTAATACCGCATGCGTAACTATAAGCGACAATCATGTTCAACTATGATTACCCTGTTGAGAAAGTCAGCCTTCGCCCCTGACTGTAGGTGACTTTTATCCGGTAGGAGAATGACAGTAAATTCACAATCAGCACAAGATTTATGGACAGCTCTGAGAGCTTTGAGCCACCTCAGATAGATCTCAAACGGTTAAAATGACTTAGTATAAAACACAATACACTCACTGACATAAACATTGGCGCTATGGTCAGCATTACACCGTCTGTTTTACCGTAGTATATTATTATCTCACCTCTGCCTATCAGTTTACCCGTTGATATCAACCTGACAGTCTCATAATATGCTACCACGTCAGACGTACTAGATCCAGCTTTTAAAAGATAATGAAAGAAATTCCCAACTGATAAATCAAAAGAAAAGCGATGATAGAACATTGATTGATGCTTGTAATCGATCTTTCCTCCGGTAAATTAAAAAGGTCTGGTACTTTCACCTATTGCTGTCATACAGCCACGGTAAGGCGTTAATCTCAATAGTCCTAGAAGTAGAATGACTTAGTCTAGCTGAAGACAATTATTTTGCCCTCTGAAGGTAGGTCTACAACAGTCCAACGAGCTAAAGTTGGTGCTAAAAGTAAAGATAACTTTGCTTGCAGTTGATACATGTGAAGTCGATGTAAGTTTTAATTGATATCGAGAAAACGAGCTGGCTGATCCGACCATCAGTTGCCGCATATCATGACAGTTTGAGGGGTGAAGGGAGGCCAGGAAGGGCAGGGTGATTAGGGAAGCGTGATACAGCAATAACAATAGCAGAGTAAACCAAAGTCCCTTTATTTTATAAATGGCAGCTTATATCTGTATATTAGATTCATATCATTCTCATGCTGTTTCTGTACTTTTAACTTTCCTTGTCTCCCACTAGTTATTATTACATTATTATTATATTTTTGTAGACGCGTCACTTCATTCTTCAAACAGTTCTGCGAAACCTAGTCTGTCCTTGGCCCACTTGTTAATCGCGACGCTGACTGCATAGGATACACCCGCTTACATAAGAGCCTTGTNGTAAAGGTAGAGTTTTGCAATCAGCACCAATTGATTCCTCAGACACAGATTCTGTAGAAGAGGCATCAACTTCCTCAGATTCTGAATCAGATTCAGACTAGTCAGAGTTCTAAGGTACCCTACATCATTAATTTAGTCAACATTATCTGGGCAGTTTAACTGTGCATGATTTTAAACAATGATTTTGTCCAAAATCTAATCATAAGACTTATTTCTTTCGAGAAGGAGGTTGTCCAGATTGTTGAGGCTTGCCTGAAGTTCTTTTAATTTTTTTTTTTACGTTTGAATCTTATTTCATCATCCCACAAACAACAATTAAATCGATTAGGTTGCTCCTAAACCACTTTTTTGTAGTAAGATGATGTTAATTCAGTATCAAAAGTAAATATAGTATGCCTCATGTTAGATTATTGAATGGATTTTGCCCCCTGCAAAAACCTGATAACCCACATCATTTGTGGGTTATCAGGTCTTTGCACCGAAAGTCATTGAATTTTATCTGCTTGTTTTGAACAATTAGCCAACTTGCCGCTTAAAATTGCAGCTATGATTCTAGAATAATTTATGATACTAAAACTACATTGATTTAGGGCATCTATGTGTTTATTAGTGTATTTTGCATCATACAGTGTGTGTTTCATTGGTTTGACTTTGGGTGGGTTTTTCTCTGTTTGTATTTGATGTGGGTTATCAGGTTTTTGCATGGGGCCACAGAATTGCTGTGAAGTTAGCGTCCCTGTAGTGTAGTGGTAACACGTTCAGACTTGCAAGCTGAGAGACCCTGGTTCGATCCCCGGCAGGGACAGAAATTTTCTAGTGTAGGTTTTCTTTCGGCCTTTCTTCTCAAAATTGATCATTCGCAGCAATTTGGTAAAATCCCTGGTGACACACTTTTTTTTCTTCAAATACTGTAATATGTAACATCTAAAAAAATTATCAGACTAAGCTCAACATTTTCCCCTTTAAATATAAGAGAAAGAATACAATATTATACCTTGCCACCCGGTTACAAGAGGATTCAAGAGAAAAACAATTGCGCTTGGAATAATCAACCATGCAAGCCCTCACCCCATCCCCAACAACAATGATAATAATAATAATAATAATAATAATAACAACAACAACAAGATTACATGTCTTATACTGTAGGCAGGGGCGAAGGGTCCATATTATAATCAACAGCCGAAAATGCCGTTGGTCGACCTTGGCCTTCGTGGCAAGTTACACAAAAACACCGCCGAATCCTATTTATTTGCTCTTTGTCAGGCCTCTTCTTACTTTGACCTACGTTCAGAACCTGATACCCCTCAAATTTTCTCTGCTCTATTCACTGATTAATAGGGATAAAGAAGAACCTGGACACCCCTACAGCCAAATGTGGAGTGGCCTCACCAAAAAACTCAATGAAAGCAAGGAAATTTCACCGGCTAGTAAAGAAGAGCTGCTAATCAAGGTCTCCGCTTGATTTGTGGCACTTTCACCTATTGCGGTTTAATGTGATGCGGAACATAACTAACATATTGGTAAAACGAGGCACTATTCTATAGCATTTAGTGAAATTCATTATTATCAAGGGCCTCTTTATTCGACAATAATTAACACTGTTGCTGACAAGTGACATGCCTTCAGTCACAAGTTTACGACCACTTTTATTTTTCGCTCAGTTTAGAAATGAATCCACACTTACAGAAAGCCACATGAACAGCCTCCCCAAACACATATCTCCATTCACAAGCCCAGTGCTGGTGTTGCCATGTTGCCTATTTTATAGTGCAATGTAGCTGATTCCCAAAATCTTTGGTTGGGGAAAGCACCTTGGGGTAGATTTACTTTTTTATGAAGGAGGTTCTGACTTTATGAAACATACAAACAAACTTATTAAATAACATAAATTCTTCTTGGGAAATAACATGAATGATAAAACGTCTTGAAAAAGTAATTCAGTTGGCCCCCCTGTTCTCATAACCGGCAAGGTTTGGCAATACTCACATAGGCCTACCCATTTGCAAAAAGGTGGGCTTGGCTTCATGGTGTAGACAGGGCCTGAAAATTACGTTTTCAATAATATTAGTATCTTCTTGTTTTAGGTCTGGATATTTGACTTGAGGTTGAAACGGGGGAGGGGGAGGGAGTCGCTGAGCATAGAGTGGTTTGTCCAAAGATGTTAGTCAGTCTGCTACCCAAGCAACCAAAGGTCATTCTTTTTAAAGCTTGACAGATTGTCACTCCCCTACGGTCTGGATGGGTTTTCCTGCAAGGTCGTATTCCCAATGTTTTATTTATTAGCCTAGACCTGCTAGGTCTAGCCTAACTGGACCTAAATTCTACGATTTTGGAGCCATTACACCTTGGTGAGTGATAATATTAAATATACATGTATTTTTTGTGCGATCCTGGCCCTGTAACTAATCTATACTTTTTTTGTGTCTTTTCAGCCAACCCGTTTTTAACTACTCAAACGTTTGTTGTAGCTTTTCAGGATTTGTGATGATTCCTACGGATTTTTTTAGTCCATACTCTGTGTTACAGAATCATATTGTGAACATCAAATGTGACTCTACGAACGGATATTATAGCACTTTCGACTGATACCACATACGTGACAAGGCCTATAAGTGACAATCCTGTTCAACTATGATTACCCTTTTGAGAAAGTCAGCCTTCGCCCCTGAGTATAAAACACAATACACTCGCTGACATAAACATTTGCGCTATGGTCAGCATTACACCGTCTGTTTTACCGTAGTATATTATTATCTCACCTCTGCCTATCAGTTTACCCGTTGATATCAACCTGACAGTCTCATAATATGCTACCACGTCAGACGTACTAGATCCAGCTTTTAAAAGATAATGAAAGAAATTCCCAACTGATAAATCAAAAGAAAAGCGATGATAGAACATTGATTGATGCTTGTAATCGATCTTTCCTCCGGTAAATTAAAAAGGTCTGGTACTTTCACCTATTGCTGTCATACAGCCACGGTAAGGCGTTAATCTCAATAGTCCTAGAAGTAGAATGACTTAGTCTAGCTGAAGACAATTATTTTGCCCTCTGAAGGTAGGTCTACAACAGTCCAACGAGCTAAAGTTGGTGCTAAAAGTAAAGATAACTTTGCTTGCAGTTGATACATGTGAAGTCGATGTAAGTTTTAATTGATATCGAGAAAACGAGCTGGCTGATCCGACCATCAGTTGCCGCATATCATGACAGTTTGAGGGGTGAAGGGAGGCCAGGAAGGGCAGGGTGATTAGGGAAGCGTGATACAGCAATAACAATAGCAGAGTAAACCAAAGTCCCTTTATTTTATAAATGGCAGCTTATATCTGTATATTAGATTCATATCATTCTCATGCTGTTTCTGTACTTTTAACTTTCCTTGTCTCCCACTAGTTATTATTACATTATTATTATATTTTTGTAGACGCGTCACTTCATTCTTCAAACAGTTCTGCGAAACCTAGTCTGTCCTTGGCCCACTTGTTAATCGCGACGCTGACTGCATAGGATACACCCGCTTACATAAGAGCCTTGTGATTGTGTTCGTACTCCACTGGTCTAAATCGCTTGTAGGGGCCGTAACACTAGGTTTCGCTTTTGCCTGCTAATAGTGGAACATTTCATAGTTATTTATTAGATTTGATTAACAATAATTCAGATCTAGATCTACTTCGTCTACGAACAAACTTTTTAAAAACATTTTTTGTTTCAAGAACAGAATTGTGTTGTTGTCAGTGTCAAAGTTGTATCACTGCTACTAGAGGTACCTGTCTTACTAAAATAATACATGTCATGATGGGGAAATGGTTCGTGTTTCTCTGTGTTCTAACACTCGGGCTGTCGTCAACGTTAGTGACCTCACTCACGTACTGCCACAGAGGATCTTACTATCTGTTACCCAAGAGAGGCACTTTTGTCTGTGACCTTTGTCCTCCTGGTACTTTCATGCCGTTTCATGACCACAAGGAAACAGAATGCCTTGACTGTATGGAAGTGGAAGATGACACACTGGAGATTCTCATCACACCATGTAACAGGACACACAACACAGTGATACACTGTATCCCTGGTTACTACAGACGATTGCCCATGAATTCGCGAGAAAAGGAAAGATGTGAGAAATGTGGGGAATGTGGAATCTTTAGCGAGATCCTTCCTTGTCGTACGTACGAGGATGTTCATTGCTGTGCAGTTGCAAATTATGACGTTCTTCCTAACAAAGATGGTATTTTAGTGTGTGTGGAGAGACCGTGGCTGTGTAGACAAGGAGAATATTTTGACACATCCTCCTTTCAATGTTTCCCTTGTCCAGACGACACATGTATGCCTCTGGACTATCATTCTATGACTGAATGTCTGAAATGCCACAGTTCATCAAGAGACAGTCTGCCCAAACATGGCACCATCATTCAACCTTGTAACAAGACACACCAAGCAGTTGTTGGATGTGGTGATGGATATTTTATTAACCGGAACATGGGTGGTCATAACAAGGACATTGGCTGTTCACCGTGCAAGAACTGCAGTTCAGCTGTCGGATTGTATGAGGGTAGAAAATGTGGTCGCGCCCAAGACACTGTGTGCTGCCCTCAACCAAATATGACGGTCGTTGATACTCAAGGAGACCCAAAATGTATTCCATTTATCACGGGTGAGTGCATGATAGTACATATATTTTATATATCAAGCTTTTACACAGCACAGCACCCCATTTCTTGTAATTTAAAAATTTTACTTTATGTTACATAACAACAAAGCATTAGAATGATGCATTCGAGTGACATACGCACTCACATGTCAGCCTTTGACAGTAACAAAAATTGCCTGAAATGAATTCTTCATTTCTAAAGATGTGATTTTTCTGCTGACTGACGCGGAGGTTTCCAAGTGCCTGTTAATCATGTGTGTGCATGGGAAGAGAAAAAAGATATATTTATTATGTGTGGCAATTTTAAAGTCATCCTTCACTACCTTGACATATTGACTTGCAGTTAGAACTCTTAGGTTGAACAATGTATTTTCATACCATCATGTCAATGAGTATAAAAGAGACAGAATTTACCCGGATTACAGAGTTGGCAGGGCATGTCAGCTAGATTAATCTGATTGATCAGCCCTTTAGAGTATCTACTGACGTTCGCTATGTGTTTGCCTGTTAAACGTGTCATATCGCCACGCTCGACCATATTTGCCTTGGTCAGTTTTTGAGGCTTTCAGAAATTTAGAGCTCTCAACATGTTGCTCAACGCAAAACAATAAGGCAAATGTAGTTTAGCTTGTAAAATTGCATTGTAATAACGAGTCAAAACTTCTGTATTTGTTTCAATATGAGAAAGAAGATAAATGCAAAATCATCGAAACATAAGCAGCTCAAATTAAAATATAAAGAACTTTGGCTAATGTGGAATGCGCGTGACGATATTTCAGACAAATATTAATTATACACGTCATGTTTATTTTCTCATCCCATCAGAGACCCTGCTCGTCCAAAATATGTCCACGCCGGAGACAACAGTTTGCGGAAAAGACAATTATCTGTATATAGAAGACAAAGAAGAAACCACCACTGTTCTTACCAACAACAAAAGACTAATCACCTGCAAACCTTGTCCACGCGGAACCTACATGGACGAAGACAGGCACAACAGCACTTCTTGTAAAAACTGTAAACAATTCACGGGAGATTCTCGGCCACAAAGTTGTCCCCTGGTGGTAAGCCAAGGTGAATCACACAAGGATTATTGGATGGTAGGATTAATGGTGGGCTGCATAACTGGCGCGTTGCTCCTCTTGGCTGTCCTGGCTGTTCGCTATGCCCCACCCATATACATAGACAGGCTTCTCTTCTTCTGTAGATGGAGACGTGGCCCGCTCTCTAATCTGGATAAAGAGAAACCTGCAAAGGAACCGCTGATCCCACCTATGCCACAAAACACGAGAGGTAAGTTTAAATGAGACATTTCAAAAGTTTTATTATTGTAATTATTGTAATAACACAACTATTCCTTGAATGTATTTGCATGTCTGAACAGCTATAGGACGGGGGATAGGCCTACTGACGACTAACAAAAAATGCATGGGCGACCTTTCAGATTACCATGTGTATTGGGATTGGAACCTTTTTTCCTCTATGGGCTATCTTAACATTTTGAGCTAGCCTTTGAACCCAGAGTTTTAGGCTTTCACCCAGACCCGTACCAAACATATTTAAGCTCATTCGGTGGCCCAAATTTTAAGGCGACCTAACCTTAGCAAGCCCATTTAAATTTTGAGCTTGGTTGCTATTTGTAAAGAGAGCCCACCCTTTTCGCTGGTCAGTGCCAAACCCCTCCTCTTCCGCCTGAGCACACCCTTGACCTGGTAGTTCCAGTCCAGGGCTAAATAGTGCCTGGCAAAATAAAGTAAAATAAACACAGTTTCCTATGGTATCAAAATTTGCCCCCTTGAGCCCTGATTACTGGAAGCAGGGCATGCCAAAAGAAGGAAGGGGGGAGATGAAATATAACCCCTGAGGTAAAATAATACATGTATAACCCCTAAGTAAACCCAATAGTGAAAGTACAATTACAGGCCTGTAACCTTAATCTCACCCATGAATTCTAACTAAGGGAAACAATGCAGTTATTCTTCAAAAAATTCAAAACAACAGCTGGCGGTTACACGGAACTTTACAAAGAAGAACTGGGTTTTTTTGTTTTTTTTTCGAATGCAATGCCTTCCTAAATAGAAATATCGAGGCTATCACTCAACTCGGTACAGACAAAATTGGTGGCCCGTAAGATTTCACTGAGATATGTGGCTTTGTAATGAAATATACAGGCGTTACATGATCTCGATACCTTATTGATAATAGTATGATAATTTTGACCATCTTACTTCTGGACTCACTTTCCCAAGCCTTGTAGCCCGCAGTATAGGGGATTCTACTTAAGAGTTACGTCCTTGGAAATTGTTATGACCCCTTAGTGTGGTTCGTACCGCTTAGCTATGCTTTCCAGTGGTGAAGATGGAAGTGAAATTAGCCCAGCTGATGCTCTAACGTGGCAGCAACTGGTGGAATTTGTAATGAAAAAAAAAATACTGGACACACGTGTAATAAATAATAATGCCAGTTATACCAAGACCTTTCTCTGCAGGTAGAATACTAGATTTGAGACCTCAAGTAATGAGGCAAACATCCATCGATCTACAAAGCAAAATAATACTGAGAAACACAGAAAGTATATGAAAGTTGAAATCAGGGCTTGTTGTTGTTGTTGTTGTTCCTCTTCTTCTTCTTCTTTCTTTCTTTCTTTCTTTCTTTCTTTCTTTCTTTCTTTCTTTCTTTCTTTCTTTAATCTCTTACGTTTTACCAGACCTTCAAGCAAACAGGTGTCACAGTCTCGTACATAGCACAATCAATCCTGTGCCAGCTGTAAAAGGGTTCTAACTCGAATGCTTATTGCTTTCCTCCTCACTTTGTTCTCTGAGTCTTGCATGGCGAGTTTGTCAGAATTGCATTATTTCAAAGGGGAGGGATTTCATAAATTAAAACCTTATTTTAATTCCTGGATATCTCATTCATGCTGCTGGTTCCGCAAAGATCTTTGCAGATTATTCCACATGGATGTTTAGTTCTACACCCTATGTCTGATTTATGATAAATACGGCACGCTGTAGGGGCAAAACTGGGTCAAATTGTGTAAAATGAATTAAGGGCAGTTTCTTGAACGGCGACATGTTCTTTATAGATTTCTGAAGTTATTTTCTTGATACCTGTCTCAAAAAGTTTATTTTGATGCAAAATGAAATGGTCACCCGTTCTCAAAAACATACTGTTTGTAAACATTATCGTCAAATATATCAAAATCACAGTTTTCGTCACTCTATCCCTTCGGTCTGGCTTTTTTTGCTGGTCCAATTTACATAAAATTTTGCATACCAACTCTCAATGCCTCTGTTTTGAGATTGACACGGGGTTTTTTACGATAGCTTGTGTTTTTTTGTCATTTATTAATTTTTAAAGTTGAAAATTCTCAACATTTTCAATGCTTTTTCATGACATTTTTAATAAAAATTATTTTTAAAAATCTATCCAAGAAATCAAAAAAGCACGTGACATTTTATTTTAAATAAAGCGATCTTTCAAACAAGAAA
>JAWQUT010000278.1:73426-88621 GCA_033807755.1 Ellobium chinense
ATGTATTCGAACGCTGTCAAAACCAGCCAAATGAAAAATTGGGGACCAAATCAGAATTCGAGATGACCTTTTTTGAAAGACATTTGTGAACAATTTTGGGCGTTGACCCCATTTTTCTTCCTGTTAAATGATCGGGCAAAAGAAGTACTTTAACCTCCATGGAAGAATTACATGCCTTATTTTTTTTAAATCTAGAAGGCTTGAATTGTACCTGAAACTTTAAACTTGGATGCTTTATTTAGATCACAGCACAGGTTATTTGACACATTTCCACACTCTAACACTGGCTGGCAGGGCCCCCCAAAAAGGGGGATGGATTTTATAATGTTAGCGGAATAATTGGGTTGTACACAATGAGTGATTTGCCCTTCTAATAGTTGTCACATCAGTAAGAATAATAATATTAAATATACAGTGCTCGTTTTACAAAGGATAATTGGTCAATTGTTGGTAAACATTGTTATGTGATCTCCAGATAAAAAAATGTGACTCTGGAGTAGAGATTGGAAAAAAAAATACACTTAGTCTACGTAACGCCAGTCTTATGGCAGGGCAAGAACTCTTGGTGGTGTTGGTGAATTCCGCTTTACTGAGTTATATGCCCACTAGGAACTTTGATATGTCTAGTCCATGTCTTGTTTCTTTGGGTTGAATAGGGTCTGGTGAATTAACTCGACCTTCACAGTATTCATAGAGAATAGTTAGAATGACTAATTTCAGCTCTCACATTTGAAGCATGAAACATTCCTCTTATATATAATAGTCGATGTAGAGCAAGAGCAGAACATCCCACCTTTGCTGTGTTTTGAGAAATTGAGGGATGAAGTTTATGTTGCCTTTGAGTTATAAAGATTTGTAAATGAGAAAAATTGATGTTTGAAGTCCCCGAAGGTCAAAAATACCAATTTAACCGATATCTAAAGCAAGAGTGAGTCAATATCTATTCATAGAACTCTTTACAGCAAAATTCGCAAGAATGTGGGATGGCCCACTCTTGCTCTACGGCAACAAAATTTCACCGGGCTTGTGAGATCTATTTTTTTTATATTCAGAATATTTTGCATCATCTATAATAAGGACAGCAATTAAGAAATAGCATATTCTGTCACTTATAAGAAAAACAGCTGTTTTTTCAGAGGATTCATTACAAGCTGTGAGTTTGGGTAACAGGCACGGAGGCAGGTCTTAGGGAAAGCTTAAGTGTGGGTCATAAATACGATGGCTGATTTTGTGCAAGTTACAAGATGACTGATATGACTTTTGTGATATGAAAGCCAGATCTAATCTAACTATGATTTGTGACTGATGTGGGTGTCGGTTTATTTCATCAAGCTCCGATCAGCCAAGAGAGTTGCACAGCAGTCAAACCTACTGTATCAAAATGGACACCCGACAGCTTTTACACTGAGGCAATAACATTCTGTAATCAGCTAATGCGGCCGTGCACTCTGATACTGATGGAGATGTAGCATTATGCATGTATAAGAATATATAACGACTTAAAACAAACTGATTCATAACCTCATTAGTTTGGTATTGAAGGTTTTATAAGTAATCATATTTAAGTGTGCGTAACAGCATAATTATAATGTTTCAGCTTTGTCATAAGTGGTACTTTTCTATTGTTACTTGTATCTTGTATGTGATCAATCGATATATTATTATTATATTCTATATCAGCTGTGATCATGACTTTGATTGGAAACTCACATGAAACTTGATTACATCTTATATATAAAACCTACGGTTTAACATTCTTAGGTATTTTTTTTCTTTTTTTTTATCTCTGATTATCGGTGTTGTCTGATCTGCCCTGAAAGAGTGATAATTTTGTTGTTGTCAGTATCTGGTCTGAAAGGTTCGTTAAAATAAGAGTAAATCCCTACTGTCTATGTTTTATTTAAACCCATGTCTTTCCAATTAATGGTACTGACATTGGCTGATAAAGTACAATACATTGCTTTCCATTTACGATTATATATTTTCGCTTTGTGTTACTTACATGCATTTTTGTCTAAATATTTACAATACAACAGAACCTCAATGTGCATACCCATGGTGCATGGGAAAATATAGGCCTACTTACTATCAAGTTATACTTACCATCAAGGTGCATCTCAATAATGAAATGACAGAAAAATAATAAACTGTGGGTGTGAAATTCATACTTCACAACACAGTATACGTATTATATATTTTTTAAATGAATAAGTAATATTGAGTTTCCACTGTATTTCTTGTCATCACAGTAATTATAATTATTAACTTGTTTATTATCATCATTTAAGACTCAGTTGATGTAATACAAATTTACAAACTTATCAGCAGCTCAGTTTACAAGTGTGGTATGTCTGTTTGGTATTATCCTGAGATTTCAGAGTTCCAGAGAATCTGGGGTTTGGGTTAAGTGTAATTTGTGCAAGGCATATTCTTCTGTTATATCATGGGGGGGGNGGGGGGGGGGGGGGGGGGGGAGAATATGAGCCGGACCTCCTAAATTCAAGAAGTGTTACACCGCATTATTTTTGACATACTGTGTCACCAGAAATTTTACCAAATTACTATGTAAGATCAGTTTTGAAAAGAAAGGCCTAAAATACCTACACTAGAAAATTTCATGTCATTACCACTACCAGGAAATTCAACCCAGGGTCTCTCAGCTTGCAAGCCTGAACGTGCCACTAATACAACACAGGGACGCTAACTTCATGGCAATTTAATTCCTAAACACCTACCGCCTGAAATTTGTTTCCCAATTTCCCCATGTAAGCCTAGTGTTTACCCGTGACCCTGACATACTTCCCGACTGCTCACATAAGGGCAGGGTTAGCATTAGGAGAAAGGCTAGGGAGGAGAGAAAGAGTCTCTGGAATTTGTCCAAAGGCTTTCCTGAATGTGCTTTCTGCCCCTTACACTAGTCCAAGTACCTCAAGTCCAAGTCTCAGTATTATATCAAATAGACATGTATGACACACCAAGCTGAGATATACTATGCATTCCACAAACTTATCAGTACATGTACTTTGTTTTTGTTAGATTTGTGATAGTGACCGGTCATCTGATAATGACCGGTCAGGAAAAATACTCTTGAGATTTCATGTCATTATTTCTATCAGAACTTTGGCTGTATAAATTGCTGAGAACAGTTTTCGTGGCTATACAATATTAATTACCTACTAATGTATATAATGTGTAACTGAACACAAATATCTTGAACACAGACATGTAAGTTGAAATCGTAGTTCCTTGTACCAAATATTTCAGACCCAAATTAGTGCTTTATTTATTCCTCAAAATTCAGCATTCTCAGACAAGATAAGGTGGTTCCGAAGAGCTTGCGTTATCCTTGCTCAACTGAATAATACAGTCCAGTTCGCTGAATTACAATTTATATACATAAGCGTGACTTTGCTAGTTGCAGAATTTTCTAGATTTATGAGGTAGTGCTATATTTCTGTATAAATCCACTGCATAATTGCAACTCCTTTTAATCACATTTTTTCATGTCCCTATGGAGTTGCAATTACACTGAGTCGACTGTGTGTAGATTCATTCGAATTTACTTGATCAATTCATTATTCAAGTGGACCTCGATGATAAGTAAATTTGTTTCATGCGCCAAGACAGTGTAACAGTATTCAGCATCACACATGTCGTACACACACATATCAATAATGGTTTTCAGACCCGAATTTATTTATTTGTAATAATGTTCCATAGGCTATATTCCTCGGATATTAGCAAACTCAAAGACTGTTAGGTGGCCCAAGAATTCAAGTTATCCATACTGAGTTCTAATTTATTAATGTTGGAGATTTCATTTGTGATAATAACCCTTGTCAGAGAATCGTTTGTTCTACTTATATCATAACATTGATTCAAAAAATATTTGTTAATAGCAGCCTTTTGGCAGCACTATGGTTTCATCAAGAAACAAAGCTGTAGAAAATAATGTTGAATGAGTTAACAGTGTGCTACGCAGGTGTTACTGTGTTAGGCAATTGTTGCATTCAATGAGTTCCACTATATTTTGGTTACCTATTTTAATTTAAAAAGACGTTATTCCTTCTTTTGCTAACATCTTTCTACATTAAAGAAAACATGTATTCCAGGATGGCTTTGCCATTCCATTTTTGATTGCATTTGTATGAGTCTGATAAACAGTTTCATGGCTGTATAGTTAGTAATATTCTAATAAATTAATGCTAACCTTTCTCCGCTAGTTCTGGTTGTGTGAATTGCTATAGTTGTGTTATTGTTGCTGAAACTGCTGTTGCTGCTGTTCTTATCTCATTTTTGTTTTTTATGGAAGGAGATAAATTGTTAGACAGGCAGACTGGAAGTGGGGCAAATTGTCTGTCAAACTCGTCTGTCACAGTTAATATCTCACTCTGTCAGTCCACTCCTCTGTTACACTCCAGGCTGTCACTCTGTCAGTCTGTCCATGAATCGGTCAGTTTATCACACTATTTGTCAGTCTGTCACTCTGTCAGTCTATCGCTCGTTTGTCAGTCAGTCTGTCACTTCTGTATGCGTCCCGCTCTCTGTCAGTGATAGTTTTCTGTCAGGCTCTTTCTCTGTCAGGCTGCCACTTGGTTTGTAAGTTGGTCTGGTCTGTCAGTCTGTCATTCTATCTGTCAATCCGTCTGTCAGCCTGTAACTCTGTCAGTCTGTCACTCTGGCTCTCACTCTGTCATTCAGTCAATCTGTCTGTCTGACTGTCTATTAGTTCCCAAACACAAAACTGTTGCGATAATACCATCACTGGCGATATATTACATGTAGTAACACTCCTGACACAAACTGACACTGCAGAGATAGACTTATTCTAATAGCTGGGGTGGAAGGGGGGGGGTTGTTGTTGGTTTCAGACTATCGTTTTCCTAATATGGTGTCAGTCATTCAAGTGATAAGTAATGCGTTCACATTAAAAATGCATAGATTATCGTGAATATGTAACGCAAATGACTGTATTTAATCTAATAAGTGGAATACTCTCAGCCTCTCTAGTGATTTGACGCAGTGGAGAGTGGGCTAAGTCCGGTATATGAGACCTTGATCCTTCAGTGGCGGTGCGCAGTCCAAATTTTTGGAAGGGCTAAAGTGGTTGTTTTCTTTGAAGTCTTTGGGAGATTACATGCCTCGTCTTTTCTCATAATAAATCTCTTATTATGATCTTCCTGTCTTCACCCCGAATGGTGGGGCTTAGCCCACCTAGCCCATAAGAACGCACCACCACTGTCTTTTAGGAGCTCAAGTATCGTGATATTATGAGAGGAAGTACAGTGAACCTCTAAGTCTGATCTAACGAGGTCGCTGGGACCGATTTTCAGTCCTCGTTGAAGTCGAGGTCTCGTTGAAAGCAAGGTCTCTGCAAGTCAGGTGAAAACTGGTCTATCTAGTGAGAACCTTTAGGTATGAAGATGCCAATGTATTTTTCACTGCTGGCTATATTAGGTTTTACACCTCTCATTAACTTATCCTGGAGTGCCGTGTGAAAATACTTTCCAAATATGTTGTTTAGCTCTTCCTCCAAATTTTGACACAAAGAACAATGCAACTGAACCAGTTAGATTTTGAGAACTTAGGCAGTGAAGCAGACAACCTACTATTTTAGGTAACCTTACTCACCTAGCAACAACCACAAATTTTATACCTGAGTGACTAAACCTCACCTATTCTGAGTCTACACATATATTTGCACCTATTTAAGCCTTTGAAATTAAAATCCAACCCCTCCCCCCCCCTCCCCATGGCCAATTTTCTGATTTTATAAGGACTATTTAAAATTGCATAATTTTGTGCCAGGTGCTATTAGCATCTTCAGGTTTGTGACACCTATTAGAAGGGCAAATTACTCATAGTGTACAACCCAATTAATCCGCTAATCTATACAATCCCCCTTTTTTGGGGCCCTGCCAGCCAGTGTTAGGGTGTAGAAATGTGTAAAATGACCTGTGATCTAAATAAAGCATCCAATTTTAAAGTTTCAGGTACAGTTTGAGCCTTCTAGATTAAAAAAAAATGTGTAGACCTATGTATTCTCACGCGGTCAAAACCAGCCAAATGAAAAGTTGGAAACCAAATCAGAATTTGAGGTGATCTTTTTCAAAAGACATTTGTGAAAAATTTTGGGCGTTGACCCCCCCACCCCCCTTTTTTTTTCTTTCCATTAAAAGATCGGGCAAAAGAAGTACTTTAACCTCCATGGAAGAAATTTCCCCAAATCACAGTGGTATATTTAGAATAACGCAAAATGTTAATAGGGCTAACAGAAGAAAAAACAATAGGTGTCAAAGACCTTCATACCTTAAGCTAGTAAAAGGGTACGTAACTTTGCACTTCAAAAATATCGCTGGTTGCTTCCCTTGACTCCAGACACCATCGGCGTGACAGGTTACAGACTTGTAATAATACAGCATTGAAACCTTTTTTCCTCGATGGCCTATATTAACATTTTGAGTTGCTCTCTAAACCTAAAGACCCATACCAGATTGAAGCTATTATGTGGCCCAAATTTTAAGACTGACCCAACCCATGCAAGCCCGTTGAACTTTTGAGCTTGGTTGCTATTAAAATTTGTTCACAAGGCAACGCCTGAGCACACCCTTGACCTGGCAGTTCCAGCCCAGGGCTAAACAGTGCCTGGCCAAAACAAAGGTAAAATGGGTATAGTTTCCCATGATATCAAAATTTGCCCCCCGGAGCCCTTATCACTGGAAGCAGGGCATGCCAAAAGAGGGAAAAGAGGAGATGAAATATAACCTACCCAGTAGTAAAAGTACAATTACAAATCTGTAACCGACGACATTGCGAGCTGATACATGCACAGATTTATTTTTAAAACTTATTTAGGCTCGAAGAATTCAAACGTTTGGATTATAGATGTGTAGAAAAAGCAGTGTAAATGTTTAGAAACGAATGGTTTTAATCACCGTCTCTGAGTCAATGATTGGTCCAAACAAAAGGCTTGGCAGAGCATATTATTCCACCGTTCCATTGTCTATTGCCCTCCCTTCTACTCGCCTTTGCATTGCAGAGACTTCAAAGCTCCCTTCCGCTGATCGCCCAGATGGTCCCCTCCATCCCCTCTCTCCTTACTCCACTCCTTTGCCCACGCAGCTATTTCCGATAACCTTTCATGTTGACTCAAGTCATGTAGACTGTTGTTAGCAATTTATTACGTAAACCTTCGGGAATTGCTCGCTGCTGATATTTGTATTGTCTGTGAAAAGGATGGGCGACGGCCTAACTTCAGGTCGATGACCTCATTAGAGCCGAGGTTACTAGAATTTTGTATTCGTTGGATCAGAGTCACATAATTTACTATTACAAATAATGAAAAAAAAAACCCAAAAATTGGGATTATCATTTCCCTCGCTGAATGCGAGATCTTGTTGAATCAGAGCTCGTTGAGTGCAGGTTAACGTAGAAATACGCCAAGAATGTTGAAAGAGAAAAAGAAATGCGCTCCTATACCAGGCTTTGTCTTTATCCTGGTCCCATGACAATACCTTCAGATTTCATGTGGAATAGCTTGTGAAGACGTGAAGAAAGAATTGTGCATTTTGGCAGCTGTTTACTCTCCATATTTTATTATCCTGGTTGTCTATAATAAGTTTCAAGCCGGGGGTTTATTTGCTGCAGGGGTCATAAAGTCATTTAAAGATTCAAGAGAAAAAAAAATGCTTGGGAATAATCAACCATGTAAGCCCTCGTCCCGTCCCCAACTATAATAATATCAACAACAATAACAACAACAAAATAAAAACAAGATTACATGTCTTTTACTGTAAGTGACTCTATTTTATGGACAGCTTTGAGAGCTTTGGTCCACATCAAATAGATCTCGAAAGGTTAAATTGACCTGAGAGGATAAAGCGATAACACTCGCTGACATAAACATAACATTATTGCGCTGGTGATAAGCATGAAGCCGTCTAGACCGAGCATTCAAAAGGTAATGAGAGAAATTCTCTACTGAAAAATAAAAAGAAAAGAGATGATAAAGTGCATATTGATCGATTTTAATAATCGATATTTCCTCAGGAAACAGGGGCGTAGCTTATTGGTATTCAAATAAGCACTGCTTACCCCGAAGGAAATTGAACAGCTCATTGCCTAATAATGTTTGTAATTGTCCATAAAATCAAACAAGTACAACAAATGACATACTGTATTTTCCTCCAAAGCGTATGCACCCGTTTTACGAGTCTATAGAAGACGCCTATGTACACGTATATACTGTCCGCTTCTATTCGCTGTGTGTTGTAAGAGCTTCGTCGTTTTGCTGCTGTTCCTCTCTCGTCATTGTTATGTATGAAAGGAGTCAGTAAAGTGGTATTTATGATTGGTTGCTGATGGCATTACCATTTTAAATATTGGTATGTGTGACTGTTTAAAGTCAATTCATTGTAGTCTATATAAGATCCAACTCATAATGCAACATAATGTGGCAGTCTAGACTATAGCACCAGTCTGTCATCAGGATTCAGCAAACAATTAAACTTAGCGCTAGGACGGTGATACCCAAAACCATGATGATGCTGATGATGATGATGATGATGATGATGATGATGATGATGATGATGGTGATGATGATGATGATGATGATGATGATGATTGTCATGATCATGATTATAACACGAGGAGAATGTATGTTTGGTTGTGTGTGTTTATATTTATTTGTGATTGTGTCTGTCACTAAGTCTGTCTGTCTGCTTTCTTGTTTGTCTGCTTTTTGTCTGTCTGTCACTCAGTCTATTTTGCTGTCACATTTCCACTTTCTCACTATCTGTCACAATGTCTATCACTCTGTCGTCCTGCCTCTGACATATTGTCAGTTTGTCACTCTGTCAGTGTGTCACATTAACAGGCGGACAGAATAATAGAGTGAGAAATAATCAAACAGAGGGTGAGACTGACTGACAGAGAGACTGACAGTATGACAGACAGACAAGAGTCACACACTGACATAGCGACAGACTGAATGACAAAGTTCCCGACTGACCGACTGAAAGAGAGAGTGACAGATGGAGTCATGGACTGTCTGTCAGACTCAGTCTGTCACTGTCAATTTCTCACTCTATCTGTCGGTCTGTCGCTCTTCCACACTATCTGTTGGTCACTTTGTCACAGTGTTTGTCAGTCTGTCCTTGAGTCTTTCGATTTGTCAGTCTGTCTGTGAGTTTGTCACTCTGTCATTCTATCACATGGTCTCTCAGTTTGTCACATTGCCAGTCCGTCCATCAGTCAGTCACTCTGTCTGTTGGTCTGTCTGCCATTCTAGCTATGTCTGTCAGTCGCTCTCTCTATCAGTCTGTCACTTCTCTATTTGTCCCTCTCTCTCTGTCAGGCTCTCATTATGTTTGTTGCACTGTCTGTCAGTTTATAACCCAGTTTGTCAGCCTGTCTCTCAATCTATCACTTTGGTCGTCTGTCTGTCTAGTCTGTCATTCTATCATTCTTTCTGTCAACCCGTCTGTCAGCCTGTCACTCTGTCAGTCTTCCACCCTGGCTCTCATTCTGTTAGTCACTCTGTCTATCATTGAGTGACAGTCTGTCAGTCTGTCTATCTGTCCGTCCCTGACTGTCTGTCTGTCTGTCCGTTCCCAAACTCACATAACTGTTGAAACAATACCGTCAGTGGCGACAAATAACATGTAGTAACACTCCTGACACAAACTGATACTGCATTAGATAGACTTATTCAAATAGCTGGGGGTGGCGGTTTTTTGTTTATTTCAGACTATCGTTTTCCAGATAATTATGGTGTCAGTCATTCAAGTGATAAGTAAATATGTATATCTTATTGTGAACATCTAATCCACTTAATGTTACATAATGATATGAGTGGGACGATGTCGACCTCTTCAGTAATTTGACGCAGTGGAAAGCGGGCTGAGACCAAAGTATGAGGCCTTGATTCTCTTTTGCAGTGGCGGTGCCTTCCCAAGGCCTAGGTGGGCTAAGCCGCCACCATTCGGTGCGAAAACATAATGGCAGGTTTATTATGAGAAAAGACTAGACATGTCCCAATCTCCCAAAGACTTTGGGGAAAACATCCACTTTAGCCCCACCATAAAATTGGACCACGCACCGCCACTGTTCTTTTAGAAGCTCAAGTATTGTGGCATATGAGATAAAGTATTATATATGAGTGCAGGTTTACTTAGAACATACACCAAGAATGTTAAAAGAGAAAACAGGATGGAACGGCTATACCAAGCGTTGTTTTTTTTTCCTCCCGGTCCTATCACAATACATTCTTGTGTTCATGAAATTTCGTCCTTCGATTGTTTTCGTTGTTTTTTTTTTTTGGCCGGGGAGGGAACGACAGCATGGATTAAAAACAGATAGTCTATATAAACCATTCTATTCGTTCTTCTAGAACCGCTATTAAGCAAATCTCATTAAGAATATCTTGTGAAGAAAGGACTGTGCATTTCGGCAGCAGGTTACTGTACATTATATTATCTTGATTGCCTAAGTTTCAAGCTGTGATGTTATTTTCTGCAGTTGTCATGAAGCAACAGAGCATTCAAGAGAAAACAAGCAGGAATAATCAGCCATGCAAGCCCTCGCCCCATCCCCAACAACAATAATAACAACAACAACAGCAACACGATTACATGTCTTATACTGTAAGTGAGTTTTATCCGGTAGGAGTATGACAGTAAATATACAATTAGCACAAGATTCATGGACAGCTCTGAGAGCTTTGAACCACATCAGATAGATCTGAAAAGATTATAATGACTTATGAGAATAACGCAATACACTCGCTGACATAAACATTTGCGCTATGGTCAGCATGACACCGTCTGTTCCACTGTCGTTTACATATCTCATCTTTGCCTATCAGTTCACCCGTTGATATCAACCTGACACAGTCTCATATGCTACCACGTCAGTTGTATTAGATCCAGCATGTAAAAGATAATGAGAGACATTCCCAACTGATAAATCAAAAGAAAAGCGGTGATAGAACATTGATCGATTCTTGTAATCGATATTTCCTCCGGTAAGTTAAAAGGTCTGCAAACCTTTATCATGCAGCCACGGCGAGGAGCTAATCGTGATAGTCCTAGAAATAGAATGACTTAATCTAGCGGAAGATAATTATTTTGCCCTCTGATGGTAGGTCTACAACAGTCCAACGAGCTAAAGTTGGTGTTAAAAGTAAAGACAACTTTGCTTGCAATTGGTACATTTAAAGCTGTGAAGTCGATGTTACTTTTATTTGGTATCGAGAAAATTAGCTGGCTTATCCGACACACAGATGCAGCACTTAATGAAANTAGTCCTTCTATGTTATAAATTGCAGATTATAATGAGAATTATAATAACTATTATTCTCCTGCTGTTTTTCTACTTTAACCTTCTTTGTTCCCCACTATTTGTCATTATCATTATTATTATTATTATTATTATTATTATTTATGTAGTCACGTCACTTGATTCTTCAAACAGTTCTGCGAAACCTAGTCGGTAATTGACCCACTTGTTAATCACGACGCTGATTACATAGGATGCATCCACGTAGCCTACATAAGAGCCTCGTGATTGTGCTGGTATCCCACTGATCTAGGCCGTTCGTACTGGGCCGTAACACTACGTTTCTTTTTTGCCGGCTAATAATGGAACATTTCTGAGTTGTTTATTAGATCTAATAAACACTAACTCAGATCTAGATCTACTTCATCTACAAACAAAGTTCTTTTTTCACCATGTTTTTTAATGAACAGAACTAAAGGTGCTTGTCTTGCGAAAATAGTAGATGTGATCATGGGGAAATGGTTCATGTTTATCTGTGTTCTAACACTGGGGCTGTCGTCAACGTTAGTGACCTCACTCACGAAATGCCACAGAGGATCTTACTATCTGTTACCCAAGAGAGGCACGTTTGTCTGTGACCTTTGCCCTCCTGGCACTTTCATGCCGTTTCATGACCACAAGGAAACAGAATGCCTTGACTGTATGGAAGTGGAAGATGACACACTGGAGATTCTCATCACACCATGTAACCGGACACACAACACAGAGATACACTGTATCCCTGGTTATTACAGAAGATTACCCATGAACTCGCGAGAGAAGGAAAGATGTGAGAAATGTGGAGAATGTGGAATCTTTCACGAGATCCTTCCTTGTCGTACGTACGAGGATGTTCATTGCTGTGCGGTTGAAAATTATGACGTTCTTCCTAACAAAGATGGTGTTCCAGTGTGTGTTGAGAGACCGTGGCTGTGTAGACAAGGAGAATATTTCGACACATCCTCCTTTCAATGTTTCCCATGCCCAGATGACACATGCATGCCTGTAGACTATCATTCTTTCATTGAATGTCTGAAATGCCACAGTTCATCAAGAGACAGACTGCCCAAACATGGCACCATCATTCAACGTTGTAACAAGACACACCAAACAGTTGTTGGATGTGATGATGGATATTTTATTAACCATAACATGGGTGGTCATAAAAAGGACATTGGTTGTTCACCGTGCAAGAACTGCAGTTCAGCTGACGGACTGTATGAGGGTAGAAAATGTGGTCGTGTCCATGACACTGTGTGCTGCCCTCAACCTAATATGACGGTTGTTGATACTCAAGGAGGCCCAGAATGTAGGCCATTAATCTCTGGTGAGTGCAACAATAGTACATGCATTTTATATATAATTTCTACACAGCACAGCAACCCCATTTCTTGTCATTTTAATCTCACTGTACGTTACATAACAACAACGCATCAGAATGATGTATTCGAGTGACATACGCACTCACATGTCAGCCTTTGACAGTAACAATAATTGCCTGAAATAATTTATTCCTGAAAGTGTTATTTTCCGCTGCATGCCTCATCGGTTCCCATATGCCTATTACTCATGTGTGCACATAGGAAGGTAAAAAAAAGGATATATGTGTGGCAATTTTAAACTCATCCTTAAGTACGTTAACAAAGTTACTGGCAGTAAGAACTCTTAGGTCGAACAAAGCATTTTCATACCATCATGTCAATGGGTATTAAAGATACAGAATTTACTCAAATTACACGGTTGGCAGGGCATGTCATATAGATTGATCTGATTGATCCGCCCTTTAGAGTATCTCCTGATGTTCGCTGTCTGTTTGCCTGCTAAACGTTTCATATCTCTACGCTCATTCCATATTTGCCTTAGTCTTTGAGGCTTTGACAAATTTAGAGCTCTCAATATGTTGCTCAACGCAAAAGAATAAGGTAAATGTGTTTTAGCTTGTAAAATTGCAATGTGATAACGAGTTAAAAATTCTGTATTTGTTTTAATAGGACAAACAAGATAAATGCAAAATCAAAGTAACATAACCAGCTCAAATCATTAAAAAAAGAAGTTTGGCAAATGTGGAATGCGCGTGACGATATTTCAGACAAATTATACATTTCATGTTCATTTTCTCATCCCATCAGAGACCCTGCTCGTCCAAAGTATGTCCACGCTGGAGATGACGGTCTGCGGAAAAGACGAGTATATGTATATAGAAGACAAAGAAGAAACCACCACTATTCTTACCAACAACAAAAGACTAATCACCTGCAAACTTTGTCCACGCGGAACCTACATGGATGCAGACAGACACAACAGCACTTCTTGTAAAAACTGTAAACAATTCACGGGAGATTCTCGACCACCAAGTTGTCCTCGGAGTAAACAATGTGAAGCACACACAAATAAATGGATGGTGGGCTTCATAATAGTTAGTATAATTATTGTCCTGCTCCTCGTCGTTGTTCTGTATCTGACTGTTCGATATGCTCTACCCACATACAACGACAGGTTTATCACCTTCTGTAGATGGAGACGTGGCCAGCCCCCGAATAACATGGATACAGCAAGCAATTCAAAGGAACCACTTATGCCACAGAACACGAGGGGTAAGTTTAAATGAGGAGACATTTCAAGAGTTCTACTATTATAATTACCGTAATAACACTCATTCTTTGAATGTATTTGCATATCTGAACAGCGAATTTCCAATAGGACGGGGCATAGGTCTACTGACGACTAACAAAAATGCATGGGGCGACCTTTCACCCGTAAACCCTGACCAAGGGAAGCAATGCAGTTATTGTTCAATAAATTCAAAACAACAACTGGCGATTAAAGGGTACTTTACTGAGAATAATTAGTTTTTAAAAATGCGATGCCTTCCTAAATAGAAAAATTGAGGCTATCACACAACTCGGCACAGACAAAAATGGTGGCCTGTAAGATTTCATGGTGGCTTTGTAATGAAATGGACAGGCGGTACATGATCTCAACTTCTTAATTTATAGTAGTATGATAATTCTGGTCAACTTACTTCCAAACTCACTTTCCCCAGCCTGTTGCTCGCAGTATACCAGTGTCATAAGTATACATTCCGTAATAATTCGGAAGAAGTAGCTCTAAAATAATTCCTGCACATGACTTCATGTGTGTTCCTAATCCTTAGTTAACCAAGATGGAACAAATAGTAAGATCGATATTTATGATGTAACACAAGCCCCAGCAGCAAAGACATGATCATCATTCTTTTATCCATCCATCCATCCATCCATCCCTCCAACCATCGATCCATCCATCCACCCATCCATCCATCCATCCATCCATCCATCCATCCATCCATCCCATCCATCCATCCATCCATCCATCCATCCATCCATCCATCCATCCATCCATGCAGCAATCCATCCATCCATCCAGCTATCCATCCATTCATCTATCCATTGGATACCGACTATTCTTCATCCGTCATCCTTCTATTATTCATTCAGTTATTATCGTCTGTCCATTGTCCCTCTCCTATCCATCCATTTTATTATATCAGTTGTTGTTGGGTAGATATTTAGCACACATTTTAAAGCTGGAGGTAAAATTTTATCACATTTGAGCCAGAATAGCTTCCATGCTAGTCCTAGTTTCACTAAAAATGCAAAGACCACACACCATGTGGTACCCGTGTAGTACTCATATAGAATTATATTTTTAATGAAAATAGATCAGTTATTTTCTTAGCAAAAGACTTAAACAAAATTAGAAAATTTCATGATGGGACTGCTATGCTGTGGATCATTACGTTAACAGAATTTTACCTGCCTTCTTTTTTTTTTTGTATGAGAAAACTGCCCTCAACATTTGAAAGAAATCACTATTTTTTTATTTTATTTTTTTTTGGGG
>JAWQUT010000278.1:102361-130363 GCA_033807755.1 Ellobium chinense
CTCTCTCTCTCTCTCTCTCTCTCTCTCTCTCTCTCTCTCTCTCTCTCTCTCTCTCTCTCGCTCTCTAACAAGGAACTAGCCTACGATAGTGTGTTTCGACAATATATATTTGCATTGTGTGTTAATTTATCATGTAAAATTGTGATGTCCAGCATTCAAACATATACACAAAGTCAAGCCAACTGTAGGCCTATATTTATTTCCATTTTGCAGGAAGATTGTCTTGTGGTTGATTTAAAACTTGCCATGTTCATATGATAACACGTCTCTCCTCCGCTCCAACACTGGTATTTTCACCCACAATCTCAATTTTTGCATTTTTTAAGAATCGCGTGACATGTTTATACCTGATTCCAGCATGTTACAATTACGTGCTGCAAAATTCTGACAGCAACAGAACTTTTCACATAACTTCACTGCATATCAATGCACATAACTCTGACATGTGGTACTCGTACATGTTTTGGGGAAAGTGATCATCATATTCTGAATATTTAGGTTGACATTAGAAGTCTATTATACCATCATGACATTCCACCTAAAAAGTGCGTCATGCTGTGAGTTGTATAGCATAAAGATCACTTATTAGCCTGTATGTTCAACCACATCTACTTTTTCTGAGTATCCCGTTCAGAGTTTGCACAATTACATCATTTTCATCTCCTTGAAACCGTAACATCATTCATCATTGGTCAGAAAAATTGCCTAATCTAATGTTAGGGTTCCTTCTGCGACATTAAGCTATGGACGTCTCCTGTAAGTTTTTTGGGTTGTTTTTTTTTTTGGGGGGGGGGGGGGGGGGNGGGGGGGGGGGGGCTAGTTCCAACAAAACTGAATTTGAAAAAGTCAAAACTATTTGTTAAAACATTGAGTAAACGTGAGAAAGACAGAATGGATGGGATTTCCCTTTCTCTTCCTGAAATAACTGCCTCTGGTTGTGTGGCAATGTCTTGGAGGCGGCATTGCTGCTATGCAGTCCTTACCAGCTTTAGCCCACATGGATGCTTTTTGGGGCAGAATTCGAAAATACTGGATGCACAGCACCATGTGGGTATACCAGTCAAAGGCGAACCCGTTTTCTTCTGGAACCGCCAGATGATGAGTCTCCTTTGTAATTGAGCACGAACCCACAACCATAGGCCTTGCAGTGCTTATGCTATAGAATGTTACCTTAAATATGTTATAAATAAAATAATGTTGTTTTACAATGTCATACAATGTTATACATCTCATTCATAATACAAACACATATAACAATACACATCATACATGTAAATACATATTATTACAAATGAAATACGTAACAAAGTCATTGCTGGTCGCCAGCGGTGCAGCGCCCTAGTCCCCCTAGCTCTAACGCCAGATACTCATTTACACCTGAGTCGAGTGAGGAAATGGAAGAGAAGTGTCTTTCCCAAGGACACTACAACGTACAGCGCCCAGTTTGCGAGTCAAACACATAAACCTTAGACTTGAAAGTCTTCAGTTTCTGAGTACGACTCACAAACCGCACGGCCACGCTGCCTCCCCTCTGGGTTTTAGGTCAGAATGTGATAGGGTGTAATTCATGTTAAAGTAACGTTTAGATAAATTCTGTAGAATTGCAGAAACACTTATATTCACGAAATCTTATTTTGTTGTCAATTTTGTATATCTTTATTGTTGATTTTGTGCGCTTACAAGACATCTAAGCCCAGATGTCAGCTCAGAATGAAGTCTTACAATATTTAGTTCACATGCACATTGGGAATTTCATTTCACTGAGTCTTCGTTTCCTATCATGATATTATAGTGGTGTCATTGTGTACAAAAGGTTGGTTTTAGAATGGCCCATTTCCTCCTACTTATTCTAATATTAACATCACTGAAGTCGAATTACCAAATCTAAGGAGTTACTAACAACTGAATAAGTGCTAGTGCTCCTCCATATTTAATGATCAATATTTTATTTAAGGGATACCATTTTGAATTGATTTTTTAGTGTGTGAACTAAAAACATTAGGGTAACAAACATCATATTATTCGTAATAAGTAAGAGAGAATGGGTAGAATCAGTAGGAAATCATTGTTACAACCTGTTTACCATATTGTACTTTTACCCTCGCATGTTCCCTGACTAAATTAGTAAGCGACGAACACGTTTTGGAAAGGTCATATGAAGAAATATATTTAAGGGCATAGGTGTTTGAGCTATGCGTGTGTACAAAGAAAAGTTTAAGTGTCGCGTAGCATTGCTATTGTTTCGTAAGCCTTGCTTGCTCCTTTGTGCCAATTTTGTAAATAAACGTTCGTCTTCGTCAGTATCAAAGGGCATTGTGTTATTCATTGACAGCGAAAGGCAGGCATTTGAGAGGTAGCTGAGAGATCAATCCTAGCTCCCTACATACGTCTGTGCTGAACCAAGTTATCGCTGCTATAGTTACAATGAAAACAGACGGGCGTGCTTAAGTGCAATGGTGGAGACATGCCCCAGCATGGCTTTATCGGCCACTCGATAACCCTTACGGAATTAAGGTCTGTATATATACATATATGTAGACCAAAGTTCACGAATCAGGAAAAGAAAGATTCGACTGGTAAGAAATTAATAACAGTGGGTACGGAAAAAACTTCAACGTTTAATTAATCTTATTTCACATTCGTTTCCTCTTTGTTCATTCCAGTTTAGCTTCCCATGAACTTCCTTAATTCCAGTGGCGATACGGAGAGTTAGATCTATGTGGATTAAGCTGGATTTAGAACGTAATAAATATCCATGAGACATTTGTAGAGATTTGAAGTCCGTGTTTTGAGTAGTTCCTACTTTTGTTATTCATCCATCCATTAAAAACTCACCCATCTGTCTGTCTGTCTGTCTGTCTGTCTGTCTGTCTGTCTGTCTGTCTGTCTGCCTACCGCCTGCCAGTCTTCCTGTCTGCCTGCTTACCTGCCTGTATGTCTGTCAGTCAGTCAGTCTGACTGCCTGCCTGTCTGCCTGCTTGCCTGTCTGTCTGTCTGTGAGTCCACCTGCCTACCTGTCTGCCTGCCTTTCTGTCTGTCTCCTTGCCTGTTATGTATACCTGCCTGCCGCCCTGTCTGCCTGTGTGTCTGTCTGTTAAGCTGTCTGTCGGTCTGTCTGTCGGTCCTTTTGTCCGTCCTCCCGCCTGCTACCCCCCCCCCCCCNTCCACCTTGCCTGATGCGACACGACAAGACGCGATACGATACGATCGGACACGACACTCATCACGACACGACACGGCACGACACGACACGACACGGCACGACACGACACGACACGACACGACACGACACGACACGACACATATAACTTCACAAACAGTAGAACACAAGGATACAAAACACTGACTTAAAATGCCTATATGGGTTCTTATTGCCCTTTTCACACAGTATCACCCACTTCGAGCTGACTCCCCATGTTACCACTGGATAAAGTTCATAATAAGGTATAGCTTACCGGACGAAATAGACGATGAAAATAGCTCTAATGTGGAGTAAAGCTTAGTAATCAGTCACTATTTTTGGAGTCACCAGGCAAACAATGACAATCTTCTTCTGTTCAATTTTCACTATTAGATTTAAGGCTCAAGTACCATGTGTAGATACAGTCAGCAAGATTGAGAAATCATATGACATGTAATAATAACAATAATAATAATAATAAATTTCAATAGCGCACATATTCACCTGAGAAAAGTGCTCTATGGCGCTGCTTAACACACAAACTTTAGACATTAATTACATCCTTACACATCTATAAACACGTCTCACTTTCATACACATCACTTACTCACAACAGGCATTCACACCCAACCGCGAAAGGTTAATAAAAACACTTTCATTACTGCTTCATGTGAATGATCACCGACTACTGAAAATCATATGCCAGTTTAAATAATTGTTTTTACTTTCTTTTTAAAAGTCATGATGTTTTCACTTTTCCTTGTATCAATACTGATGTTATTCTACAGTTTAGGACCACATACAGGAAAGGCCCTTTCACCAAGAGATAATCTGACTGTAGGTGTTTCAAGCAGCATTGCATCAGCTGGTCTTAGTAAACGTATTGGCTGATATCTAGACTGGTGTCTTGTAAGTTGTATATCTGCCTATATTTTGGACAGTACTATGTCACTTTCATAACTGAGTCACCTCGCCATTTCATGAGAATCGTACAGAGTCTTACACAACATTGCTATACCTTTGTAAGTTTTTTTATAATACTTACGTCATGTTTATGTCTAGTTCTGTGTCTGCGTTTGTTGCTGTGTGTAATATTTGTAACAAGATATTTTTAATTGGAAACCACCTGTGGCTGTTTCATTGTTATTGTTGTTTCGCTGTCTCAGTGGATCTTCATCTGATACCGTTAAGCATTTATACTGTTGACGNAGGGGGGAGAGCTCAGCTAAGTATTTCCATATTATTGGCTCTGAGAGATTGTTCTCAGAAAGGGACGTAATAGATGTGAATATATAATGTGTCACGGCACTAAAACTAAGTACCGGTAATAACAATAAAACAGAAGAAGTCCTCTGATCGGAAACCAGATCACGCAAGATTTCTGACCTAGCACTCGATGAGCTTCCTTTCCCCTATGTTAAGCTACAAGTAATAATACTGAAGAAAGAAGAACAAAGGGGAAGGGGAAGTCGCAATGTTGTCTCCCTAGGTTAAAAGGAAAGTCGTATAGGCCTATAGATCATGTTAAATCACACATGTTGTTCCAATAAAACAGTCTTTCAAGTGTCTGTCAACATGATATAATGCCCTTACCTGCCCCGGACAACCTGTAGGGTTACGTAAATGCAAAGTGCGAATTCTTACACCCACAGCACGCGTGACGGCCATAAGCTTACATCAAATACGTTTCCTCCCCCACGCAGCCAATCTATCTAGCCAGTGCTCTGCGGGCAGTGATAACACGTTTGTATAAGTCTTTTAATTCCATTGTAAATGGCTGTGTCGAACAAAATCATGCTGAGGCAATAAAATTGCAGAATACTTCACCTGGTTTACACTGTGAAGATTTACTATTGAATTTCGATGGCCAAAACTTTAACTGAAAGCTGAATAATACGTTGTCAGAAAGTGGTGTCTGTAGTTGCTGGAACTTCAGTGACGTGATCATTTTTTGCCATAAGCCGCTGTTGTTCGGGGAAAGACAATAGTTCTAGACGCAAGGCCAAGGGCAAATCCCGATCACCCCAGCCATTTTTACTGCGTCATATTAGTTATTACACACGCATGCGGTAACAGAACGATACTCTTTCTACGCCAGATTGTCTCGGTATGCACCATAGATCATTTTCATAGGAAGAAAGCACTGGAAAGCAGAAAATTATTTTTGACATGTGTGTCCACGTTTGATAAACTTAAGCTTGAAGGAGGCGGCTTTGTTATATCTGAGGGGACACCGGGGTACAAAGCGTATACTCATTAAACTCTCCCTGTATCACTAAAGTCCGACAATATTTCTTTATTAACCCCATTGACGCTGTGATAGAATTAATTCAACCGTTCACTCTCCACGCTTGAATGTGGCAATAGAATAAATTCGCATCTCCTTCCTAGCGCTGGGTGCGGCGGTCGAATGCTGCAGCCCGGTATCCGCTTATCGGCCGGAAAACAAGAAGTGCAAGGGTCATTTTCCGTAACAATGATCACACAGCCAGCCGGAAGCTGGACCCGAGACATCTTGCGCTACGATAGCAAAAGGACTGTCCCGCTCACAGACTGGTGTAGTGTTTGTGCATATGATTAGGGTTAGAGCTGGAGAAGAAAGTGCAAACTTATGACAATCCTTACACACCATCTCATATGTGTTTTCTTTTTCTCTGACCCTGTCCCCAATTCTAAACTAAGCTTTAGGTGGGACTGTCTTATCTGAAGATACATGGGTGAAATCTTATATCAAACAAATGGTGCTATCTCAGGTGACAGCTGTCTTAAGTATGCTCATCACCTCTGAGGTAGAAATAATGCCGCATTCAGCACTTTGGTGTCCACTTTTGCATATAAATCCACCTCGCCCATGCTGATAACTCGCGTACCATGATATATGCATTAAAAACCTCCGGGAAAGGGAAGTGCCTCCCTATTAAAATTACAAATAATCTCCACTAGCACTTAGGACAAGATGGAGTGGTGGTGGTGATGAGGGTGAAGAACAGAGAGTGTGTGGGGAAGGATATGACATATAGTCCTTGTACATTTTGTCGGTGTTGGTGAGATCAGACTGGTGGTGAGAAAAAGGGAGTTTCAGTTACTGAAGAGTCATACTGATTATGACTGTGGTGATACTACATCAATAAACAGAACCTGGAGCTGCACGTTATGACCATAACGGTGGCCAACAAAGCCAGAGGGGGCCATTAGGTTACAGACCTGAAATGCAGTTGGGGCCTTTTCTCCTCTATGGGCTATATTAGCCGTTGGAGCTGCCCTCTGAACCTAAAGTTTTAACGTTCACCCAGACCCATATCAGATTAAGCTCATTGTGTTGCTCAAATTTTAAGACTGACCCAACCCCAGCAAACCCACTGAAATTTTGAGTTTGGTTGCTATTTGTAAACACACCCTATCTTTTTCACTGGTCAAGGCCGAACCCTCCTCTTCCGCCTGAGTACTTCCTTGACCTAATAGTTCCATGGCTAAACAGCACCTGGCAAAATAAACTCAAATGGACAGTTTCCCACTGAATTAAAATTTGCCCTATGGAGCCCTTATCACTGGAAGCGGGGCATGCTGAACAAGGGAAAGGGGGAGGTCAAATATAACCCCTAAATAGTAGGATCCAATAGTGAAAGTTGAAAGTAGGACTCAATAGTGAAAGTAGAAATACAGGCTTGTAACTAGAGCTGATACGGATTAAATTCTTGTGACACCGGATGAAAATCCGCTCCGATCCTACTAAATCCTCTCAATCCGGATTTTCATCAGGATGAAGCTTCGCAGTTGTAATCCTCTGTCTACGGCATGACTGAAGTGAAGGCAGTCCTCTCCGTTATCACAGTCTGCTTGCGGATGGGAAAATGAGTCAGACGGAGCAGGACGAGTCACGTGTCGAGCGGAAAAGTTTTGTCCAATGATAATGTGCTTGGGCGAAACCGATATGAAATTTACATAGTGGTGATAAGGTTGTAATGAGAGAAAACTGCAATTATACTTTATCACACAGGGATTAACATAACCCCCTCCCCCAATGCTGTTCAGCATTGATAACCTCAGTGAACTCGCCCGACTGCTGATTCGCGATGAGGCCAGTGACCTTCATCCGGACAATCCGATTACTGTCCCAATCTCAAACGATTCTTGTGTGAGGACTAACCGCGCGTCACACCAGAGGATTTTTTGTACCGCCGCGCCGCTCTAAAATTTGTCCCTTGAACTTTCGTGTTTTGGTGTGATATGCGCGCTTAGCGACAATAACCAGTGACAAATATTTGTCTGCATCTGTCAAAATTTGCGGTACTAACTGATAGATTGGCCATTCTGATGTCCATTATTAACGCATATGTGATTCCCCCCAACTCAGTACTATGCCCTTTTCTCCTGCCTTCTTTTCTCTTTAACCACAATAAAACAAGAATTTTGCTTTGACGGCGTTAATGTTGGCATAACGCACTGTCACGACCGGGCAGGTGTGTGAACACGTAGCTGTCGTTCGTTTAACATACGACCAGGAAACAAACGCACGAAAGAAGATCTCTGCTGTGAACGCGTCATAAGTGTGAAATAAAAGAGTTTGGGCTAAACCATTATGGAATTTAAACACTGGTGATTAGAGCATCTCCTCCAGTTATGGGAATACGAGTGGAAATTGCAGCACTTTCACAAACACCCCCAAAAGCTGTCTCAATATTTCACTGAACTCGCCCGACTGCCGACTCGCAGTTTCTCATTCGGATGAGCCAATCCTTCATCCGGATGAACCGATTACTCTCCCAATCCGTCAATCCGAATACTTTATCCGAATTCGCCTCACCTCTACCTGTAACCATAACACCAACCAATCAACAACCGCTGCCCGTTGTCCGCTTACATGACATTTGAACAAACCAGACCTCGTTTGAACAAACAAAAAAAAAAGATTCTTATTAGGGCAAATGTCATCTTACTTCTTCACTCAATGAGAAGAATTCCATTGGGGATTGACCGGTTCTCTTTCGCTTTCCCGTGACCACCAACTTGCGGAGTGAAAAGGTATCGGTTAGTATAAAATCTGAACAGAGTGGTCACAATTTAAAACTGTCTTTAAAACTTTTTACGGCCGTTAGTGGCATTCTTTGATTAGTTTTACAACTCCCACTCCTTGATGTTACATTCTCATTTTTTCCTCCGATAGAACTTGATTCTATTTTCATACCAATGAGATCTTTAATCCAACTCACAGGCCTAGTTTTAAGAGCCGAGAACATAAATCTGTGGTGAAAGCCCCCCCCCTTCCAAACCCCTTCCCCACCCTGCACTTTAATTGTACTTGAATTGTTAGTCTTGAATTATATTCAGAAGAAAAAAAAGTCCCTTACCTCCACTAAGAATCAACCAGAAAGTAACAGCAATTTTGACCATTCGTAACACATGTAGATCTGTGTTTTTGTTTTTTGCTGAAACATAAAAGCCCACAAGTGAGTGATGTTGCTCAAATGTCTTTTACCGTTATCCTAACAGTGATCTAAAAGTTTGACTCGTTGTTTTTATACACTTATAATAGTCTATGCCTAAAAACTATAATGATTTTATGTAGCTTGTGGTTGTGGTTGTACTGGAAGTAAAGACTGACCGAGACCAAATCATAGAACTCAGGTTTGTAAAAGTAATAAAATATAAGAGATGTAGAATCTGGTTGAGATTACATTTTTAGCTTAGTCATTTGGTATTTAAGGACATAGTAGGATTGTTGTTTGTTGGGTTTTTTTTCCCTTCTGTAGATCTAGCCAGTGTCGCTCCATTCGTCTCGAATGACCATGTTTCTCTAACTGGCTGACCTAGATACAGTATGCAGTGCTCATGGACGGGCATACAGACGTGTGTGTTTACCTTGTTATGCAAGATGATGATATTACAGCGCGACGATCGCAAAGTAGCCCTTTACACCACTGATGTTTCTTTTACCTTTGTCTATATAGATAAAACGCTTCAGCCTAATTTGTGTCACAGATTTCTTGAGAACTACGTAATGTAAAAACATGCGGTTTTCACCTAAATTCGTAGAAAAATACACAAAAGGTAACTATACACATCAGTCCTCTTTATTTTTTTTACCCATTTAAAAAAAAAAAAAGAATGTGTATAGCAACGAAATACAGTCTCCGATAGATCTTTTCAATCAGCCCGATTCGCCAATCGTCTAACTTTTTCACGGAGTCTAATGCATTCGTCTATGATGCCTTTCGGTGCGCTAGGTATTCTTTCGCCACTGGTGCGTTGCTTGCCTGCCCATTATGTAAAATGGGGTGTTAGTCTTGCATATATATATATTTGAGTATTTGTAACCACAGAGACACGGGGTGATGGGGTGGGGCTCTGACCCAAGTCTATGCAATGAACAGAGGCGAATGAAAATTTTTTAAAATGCCGCGAGAAGAGCCAAGCACTAAATTTTGTTATTAATAGACTGTGATTAAACGAAATACGCGGGACCAAAGACTCTTGTTCGGCTTAAACAGAGTTTCGGGTTAAACAAAACTTCTTGCAACATTTCGTTTTAGTGGAACTTTTGGTTTAACAGTGTGCGTTTTAACCGTTGTCTACTGTTTATGTGACCTTTTTGTGGGCTGAAATGTTTATTCGTTGTTTTTTTTTCTTACATAATTAGAGTCATACTTTAAATAACTTTCACAGAAACATGTAGTTTTCTTTCATTTGTCTGTTGACCTTTTATAGCCTTAAGACGTTTGCAAGCTTCAACGAGATGCTACGTATCTAGCATGGATGTAATGAACACATGAAAATCACAAGGAAGAAAAGCCGCGTCTAGTCCTCTCGGATAAGACGAAAAAAGTAGAAGGTCTCACGTGCATGTTGACAGCTTTAAAGTGTTAGAACGGAAGTCTGGTGCCGCATGTCCAGGCAGAATTAAATGACAGATTCTTACCCAGTAGTTTAGTCTTACTACCAGAAAGGTGCAATATAGCCGTAATTGTGCTGACGCGCCGTAAAACCCTAACTCAAACAACAAACAGGCCTTGAGAATAATGACTCCCTTATAATGAGATAGTCAGTTAGGTAAGTTGAAAGGTTTGTACACAGTTATGAGAACCTTTACTCGTTTTTTTTTTCATGATAAGAGACACAGAGCAGAAATGAAGGAATGAATCAAAACTTGAAAGAAAAGTTGTAACTAAGTAGATCATTCTTTAGTCCATATTATTCTAAGATGACCTAGAACTCTGGTCAAACATTGGCACAATTCTTTTCTTTATGAATGACTAATCTAGACTACGTCATTGTGATTTTATTACAAAGATACGAAAAGAAAATAACATTGTTCTCATCGGTGCATTTTGTTTCACTGGTCCTCTGAGGTTGGTTCAATGCTCGTCTCCTTCATTTATTCCGTGCCTTTACTTGTCCTGTTGTTTAGTTTAGGATGTATGCGGTCATCAGACTTGTGCAGATCTGACGAGCTGGTTAAGTTTGGTCAGTTTGGTCATAGATAAGTTTCCTTTGTTCTGGAAATGGACTTACCTGACCTGCCGCAACTGGGCAATTCCATCAAAAATGTCATGTCACTAACGTTGATTTTTAAAAAGCTTCCACTTTACAGCAATTTGTTTGGGTTTTTTTCTCATATGGGTTAGTTTATTTTTTAAGATATAGACTGAGACTGGTTGCTGTAAAGTCAGAGCTTTTCCGAAATTGGCGTAATTTCCGTGCTATTATTCTGGAAGTGTCCAGCACTGAATGACGCAGTACGACTGTGTGTTGGCCCATTTGTAAATTTGCTTTATTTAAAGTGGCGAGGACGGCATTCACTATTCTGTCCAAGAGGAATCTGCCAAACTAGGAATTCATAATTGCAAAGTAAGGTAGGAATGTGTGCAGCTTTTTGGTTTTTTGGGTTTTTTTTCAAATCACGGTGACAGGTCCGTTTTGAGGGAAAGGTCATGAGTCACTAATTGCCCCGAACTTAGTATGTTGTGTGTCTTCTGCTTCAAGAGATCCGATCCCCTTCCCCTCTGCTTGTATTCCGAATGCGCTAACCTATAGATCTAACCATCAGAAACTGCGAATACCTTGAGGATTTAATCTCTTGGCTCTCCGGCCAAAAACTGTTTATGTCAACCCAATGTTCATCCGTATCACTGACACATTCTTCAGCTGCTCATATTACAGACAATGAATAATAAATGGACATTAACTATAGACGGTACAACTATCTACAGCACCGGGTGCCCCCTCCTCTCTACCCACGCCAAAAAAAAAAAAAATACATGATTCACAAACTCCAATAACTTTTAGAAGTAAAGATAGAATGGCATAAACTTATAAGCACATTATCAGACAACCGACAACTGTTGCAAGTTTCACTGATGACAGTGAACAATGAAAAAAATATGAAAATACGACTTTATTTACCCATCTAGGGAAATTATTTTATAATGTCATACAATGTTATACATCTCATTCATAATACAAACACATATAAAAATACACATCATACAAGTAAATACATATTATTACAAATGAAATACATAACAAAGTCATTGCTGGTCGCCAGCGGTGCAGCGCCCTGGTCCCCCCAGCTCTAAAGCCAGCTACTCATTTACATCTGAGTCGAGTGAGGAAATGAAAGTGAAGTGTCTTTCCCAAGGACACTACAACGTAAACCGCCCCTCTTGCGAGTCAAACACATAAACCTTGGACTTGAAAGTCTTCAGCTTCTGAGTACGACTCACAAACCGCACGACCATGCTTTTATCGCAGCAAAGAAACTAAAATACTGGTTAATATTAATACACATTAAAAAAAAAAACCTGACCTGCCAGCAAGTATACTAGATGCACACCTGACATGTATTCTTATTTATTTTTCAGCTGGGGCATAGCCATGGCACCTAAATATCTGAAATTTACACTATTTATAAATAGACAGTAACCAACTGCTAATGAACGCCACTGTTCATAGACACAAAGCCAGCGTTACTTTAAACTCAAAAACAAGCACATGCGAGAACCTGTATAGCAAAGTCAAGCATAACTGTATAGCGTGACCATGATAGCCATTCACCGATTGGATACTCCACTGTTTTTTGTTGTTGTTTTTTTTTCTGAAAGGGAAAAAGAAAGGGGTGGGGGGTGAGGACGCACTCAATACATTGCTTATGTCCGCGAGTGGCCAGGCTGTGTTTAGAAATTGATTTGAAGCGCTGGGTAACTACAAATGAAAGAAATATTAGAAAACAAGTGGATAAAGAAAGCTTTCTAAACCACTCCACCCTTATATTAGCGACCACAGCTGAGAGAATTACACTCCATCTTCGTTAGTAGCCGCTCTCAGGTCCGCTGCATAACCTTTTTTTTTTCTTTCTGTATTTTTATATAAATATATTATGCAGTAAGTTGGTAATAACTGTTCCTGTATTCCTAGAATAGAAGCGGGACAAAGCACGAGAATGTTTCTGATTGGTCTATTCTTGCTGGTGACGTCATGCTGGGGATTGCTGTTTGTTCCTGACACCCCTGATCAGACAAGCGGAAACAGTAAGTCCTCCTGCTATTCTGTGACTTAGTTGAAGAACTGAATTCAGACATACAGACAGGCAAACAGACAGACAAAGAGACGATGTGTAAGAGAGAGAGAGAGAGAGAGAGAGAGAGAGAGAGAGAGAGAGAGAGAGAGAGAGACAGGGAGAGACCGAGTGCCAAGGAATACTATTGTTTGATTCCTATGTTTATATATTATTTAGACAGTATGTATAGTGATCGGCCACTGGTCTCATTGGATCGTCATGAAACTTGAAGTTCATATCTGAAAATGCTCAAATCTGTTTTGTCTTTTAACAATCTCTACTAAAAGCTTGATCTACTTTCCAGCATCTTCCTCATTACTGTTATCGTCATGGTCATTACTGAATGCGAAAACTCTCTGCCTTGGTTTGGTGGTCTTTCTTTTATTTCCTTCCTTATCACATTTCTCCTCCTTGTTCGTCCATATCTTGCCATCGACAGACAGACAGACAGACGGTCACGCAGACAGGCAAACGGTTAGGCAGGCAGCCTGACAGATCTATGGACAGACCGGCGGACAGAGAGACAGAGAGACGGATAGACAGACAAATAAATAGATAGACGAGAAGACAGATGGAAGAGAGACAGACTGACAGGCGGACAGAAAGATATACATAATTATAGATATATGGGCAGCCAGGCGCAGGCTGGCAAATGGACAGGGTTACAGATGGACGGACAGACAGGCAATAGACAGACAGACGACACACAGACAGATAGAATGACAGACAGACAGACAGACAGACAGACAGACAGACAGTTTCCTTTTACACCGCTCTTTTCCTCCTCCTCCTATTCTTACTTCTCTATATATACAAATAAGGGCTATGTGTCTACAGTACAATACATCTTGCTTCCCTTTATTCAGCCATTAATCTCTCTCTCTCTCTCTCTCTCTCTCTCTCTCTCTCTCTCTCTCTCTCTCTCTCTCTCTCTCTCNCTCTCTCTCTCTCTCTCTCTCTCTCCAGAGCCGCTACCAAGCCAGAACTTCTCTTACTATGTACAACTGGATGAGCACTATGAACTGTACTGGGACTTCAACGACACTCACATCATCTTTGAGACACACGTCATGACAAATGGTGAGACACAATCTTTGCTACTGTTGGTTAGTTGGATGGTTTGTTGTTATTGTTGTTGCTATTACTGTTGTTGTTGTTGTTGTTGTTGTTGTTGTTGCTGCAGTTATTGTTGTTGTTGTTGTTGTTGCTCTCCTACTTCTTCTTCTTCTTCTTCTTCTTCTTCTTCTTCTTCTTCTTCTTCTTCTTCTTCTTTAAGAAAAAGTGAGAATTCTAAGGTGATTATAAAGGATTAAGGAAGAGAAATGATCGTATCCTGACAACAGTGGTGATAATATGGTGGTATCATTCTCATCATGACGTAATATACGTCTTGTCGTCATTATGTGAGTAATGAGAACTTTCAATAAACTATTGTTTGGCCTTTAACGAAATCCACTGTAACTGACCTTTAATGAGAAAAACGTTGATTGGTATAACTTACCTTTAATTACCGTGTGAAAAATCAATTATTCTCAGGTTACATTGGGCTTGGAATTTCCCCCAACGGTGGTATGAAAGGTTCAGATGTAGTCATTGGCTGGGTAAAAGATGGACAGCCACACTTCTCGGTAGGTGTGCAATTCAACGATACTTGTGATGAGAGACTGTCAGTTGTGACCATCCGGTGTGGATGACGACATGGTGACAATAGCTGAGGACGATAGATTACTTCATTGTTTTACTATAAATGTTTCACTGCCAGTGAAAATAAGGCTTTGGAATGCTTTTGGATAAAATCAAATTATTTGTATGATATGAAAGCGTACTGTGTGTACTTTCATTGATTCAAAACGAAAAGAAAAAGTTTTGACATATCATTATTCTAGCTTGAGTGTATTTCTTTGCAATATCAAGGAGTTTTTCTCATGCAATGGAAAAGATTCTGAGAAAATCGTATTCACTAAAAAACCATCTTATCTGCTTTACAAGAACTCCAGTTTATCTACAGTTAGTTACCATTTACCCATAAAATAAACAGGGTTGTTTTTTTTTTATACAGAAATGATTTTACTTTTGATTTCTACTATATATACATTTTGACTGGCGGTAAGACATATGTATATGTATAATATGTATATGTATTTGTATATGTATATGTATATATATATTTATATTATTTATATTATGTCTTTGTATACATGTATATGTGTATGTTCATGGGTTAAGTATGTGTTAAAAGCTACCTTATGGACCCAAACGTTTCCTGACATTCAGCCCACGTCATGCCATTTATGTAAGCCCCTAAAATCGTTAAAGACAAAATGACCAAGTATTTAGAAATGAAATCCAAGGTTCCCACCACAGTAAAGATGGTCCTGTCTAAATCTTAATGTATTTCTTCAGATTTATGGTCAAGAATCAACGTTGCCAAATCGGAAGGCAAATAGAACTGATAAACTTTCGTGAGAGAAGAAAGTTTCTTGCACTCTGGCAGGCTTTGGGTGCTTTGTAAGCGAATGAAGTATCAAGTACTCATCCTTGACGATATAGCTCGGTATAGGCCTATTTTAGCTACAGGTCTCCTGTTCATGCATTCCTAATACTGTAGTTTGTGCCTTGAGAGGTGCATCTCCGACTACAGCCAGTTTCGGGGTTGTTGGTCAGTTTCGTTTCCTTCATTTCCGGTGGTAACGATTTTGATGTGCCCTCGTATGAGCGGGCTTGTTCAGGATTTATGCTTCAGATTTCTGAAGAGACAGACAGATATCTTTCAGATCTAGTCGAAGTTTGAACAGGCTTAGTTATCATTATTTCCTTTATGATGATTCTCTACGGCCCTGGTGGCAACTCTTACGTCTTTATCTGTTGTCAGGACCGTCACGCGGATGGGGAGTTTATGCCCGTAGAAGACACCCAGCAAGACTGGGTCCTCACACAAGCTGCTGAAGTAGGGAACTATACGACCCTGAAGATGTTCAGGCCACTGGAGACATGTGATCCTGAAGACAGAGCTATATTGGTAGGGGAGGGGGGGGGGTCGGNGGGGGGGGGGGTCGGGATGAATGACTCATAGATGTAAGTTGAGTGCCCCGGGGAATGAAGGGTGGGAGGGGTTACTCATTAATTTGAATGATATCGTCTTTGACGAGGTAGCCTCAGGACGGAGCATGGATGAGGGCTAACTCCTTGTCTTAGGGAGCGGGTGGTGGAGGTTGAAGACGAAGCAGCTATGACAGATATGTAGAGATAGATGTCTTTGTTTCATGGGCTGTTCCTTTATAGTTAAGATGTGAGTTACCTATCTTTTAAAGTGTAAAGGGGAGGGAGCAGAACATTTGGATGTGGAGCTATAGATTTGTTGAGCAAAACCAACTTAACCACCAATAGCAGCTGCAAAATCAACCAGAGCAGTAGATGCAGACACCGCATGTATCTTAACAACCAAATGTTTTGGTTTTTTTTATTATATATATAGAAAGGTACCACGAGGGTAATTTACAGCTACCATCCCGATGACCCCGCCTCCGACAACGCTATTGGCTACCACGGGACAGAGAGGCGGGGCACAAGATCCCTCCTCCTCCTAGACCCGCCCAGCAAAGAACAGGTGGATGATGAGCTTCCAGCCAATCTAATATCAATCGACTTTCTCAACAAAAACGTAAGAAAGCAGATGCGTGGCCTTAAAACACACACACACACACACACACACACACACACACACACACACACACACACACAACACACACACACACACACACACACACACACACACACATATCCCATCGATATGTACAACAAATCGATTTGATCAGTGTTGAAGATGGCAAACCATAATCTCATGTTCATTACACCTACTGTATATCTGCTTCTCTAACACCTCAGGATAACAACTGTTCGTAAGTCTTCATTATCGGCCAAGTTTTTGTTTTAGTTGGTCCAGTCTATAGGCCATATTCACTCCAGTGCAAGATAGGGTATGTCGCCTATGCATCCTAAAGTATCTTCAGTTAATGTAAATAGATAATGAAAATAACCAAAGCACTTTCTATACAGATATGCTTTTAATGATTAGTGCATGCAAGGATGATGCATGTAGGCAACATTTATCAAAGCACATCATTACTGATTGAAGTTTATTTAGTGTGAACGACATTGTAAATAGAACAGTCTCATTTGCCCTTCACAATAATGGTCATTCCTTATCTCGTGTTTGCTGCGTGTCGTATCTTCAACGTTTGACCTTCTCTTATCTGAATCTTGTCTTCCAGTACTCTGTTCCTTCCAAAGACACTACATACCACTGTCTGATCTCCAAAATACCTGATCTTGGACAGAAACATCACGTGATCAGGGTAAGTAGTTCAGTATGTGTAGTCGCACCTGGTATCACTTTTTCCTTCCTCTATCTCTCTCAATCTATCACATCGGTCCCTTTAAGCACTAGAGAGCTAGCGCATTAATGGCGGGATTTCTTAGCATCGTGGGAATCACAGTACATCATCAGTGCTGAATGCACCCTTGGTAGTGTTCCACGTGCAGATTTAATGGTAGCTCTTACGATGATAAGAGATCCCATCGTTACTGCACGTCCTCAATTCTCAGCTCCTCATCCTCTAACCCCCCATCCCCNNNNCCCCCCACCATCCCCACCCCCGACGCGCCACCATATATAGTCTACCAGTTTGAACTGGCCAGTTAATTTGTCACTGACGTCATGTGCAAGAGCAGAAAGGTTATTTACCGCGAAATTGCTGTGAAGTTAGCGTTCCTGTGGTGTAATGGTAGCACGTTCAGACTTGCAAGCTAAGAGACCCTGGGTTCGATTCCCGGTAGTGGCATGAAATTTTCTAGTGTAGGTTTTTTTCGACCCTTCTTCTTTCACAGTAATTTGATAAACTCTCTGGTGGCACACTTCCCTAGATAATGTGTAAAAACACCTGAAGAATTAACAGACTAGGCTCACATTCTTCCCTTCTTAATAAAAGATGAATAGAATAATATGCCTTTCCACCCGGTTACACAAAGAACGCTAATCCTCGATTCATATTTTGGGCGAAAAAGCCTCTGGCCGTTTCCTGCTATTTGAAGTTTTTAAATCTGAATATTAAGTGTGAAGACGCTATCAGCTCCAGGAGGCTGTGCTTGGGCATGAATACACCTTCTGATATCACAAACAATTTTCTAGCATTTTCAGAGTGATGCCGATATTTCTGTAAACATATCCCTTGTAATCACTGTAACAAAGACACATTTCCATTATGGTCGAGAAAACGTATCTTATCTTATCTTATCTTATCTTATCTTATCTTATCTTATCTTATCTTAAATTGTAATATCAGCCTTGGCGCATCTCCCCTTGCAGATTGAGCCAATCATCCAGCCAGGTCATGAGATGTTGCTCCACCACCTGGTCCTGCACTACTGCCTCGGGGACATTGACGACACATGGGATGGCTACTCCTATGACTGTAGTGGTGAGAGGCCACAGATTGAGGCTCAATGCAGCAATGTCATCTCGGGATGGGCGGTCGGAGGCACTGTGAGTTTTTCGGATGGATGGATGGATGGATGGATGGATGGATGGATGGATGGATGGATGGATGGAGTGTGGGTTTAAGAAGACTTACATGCCAATGTCTGTAAATAGTATGGTAGTGTATCAGTGTGAAAAGAAGTACCATAGGGGATTGTATGTGAGAAGAAGCGACAATGATCATGCACAAAAGATATAGTGACGTGCATGAGAAACACTGAATAATGAAAAAAGGATGTTGTTGTTGTTGTTGTTGTTGTTGTTGTTGTTGTTGTTGTTGTTGTTGTTGTTGTTTCCTTTAAGGGAACACTTACACTTACTGATTTGTCACAAATTTTATCGCTGAACTGAATCATGTTACTTCAATGTCTACTCAGCTTTCGAACCAACTTCTCAAGAGTCTGTTAGTACATGGCTGTGTGTGAGTACATGACTCATCGCGCTGGAGTGTGTGTTTGAATGTATGTGCAAATGTTTTAATTTTGCTCACGATGTGTGTCGCCCAAGATGAGTAAAGTAACTGTCATTGATATCTAATCTAAGAGCGAAAGCATTCGGAATTCTTACTGTAAGTGCGTTTTAAGAATAGGTGTGCATAAAACCTTGGTCCTTTTAACGAAATTCTTCTGTCTTTGAAGCATAGATCAATCTTAATTAAATGAAAGGCCACCTCAGATTTGAAGTCTATAGTTTGGAAACTTTGTGGTGGAGGGGGGAAAAAAGACAGAGGGTCTGGATTAGGTGTGTCGGTATTTGTACTAACAGCAGCTAGCTTTAGCCAGAGGAAAAAGTGTCTATAAAGGTCTATACTTCAGTTCAAAACGTCTGCTGAGCGTGTTCTCGGACCGTCAAGTTAAAACCTAGACAAACACAAAAAGCAAATTTACCATGAAATACACGAAATAAGTAGAAACATCTTATAAATGATGACGCGTTCCACTCATCCATCATTTTGTATGCATTATTTCTTAGTTCCCTGACAAAGGACACACGTCCGAAAATTTGGAACATTTTATTCAAGTTTTTTTCATGTCACAGTTTTTGAGAGTATCTTTTTAAAAACAATAAATGATGATGATGAGGAGGAGGAGGAGGAAGAGGAGGAGGAGGAGGAGGGGTACATTCACAATAACATTAATCCTAATAATAACATTTATATAGCGCTCATTCCCAGAATAGGCCATGAGCGCTTAACAAAACTATGCCCAGCAGCCTTGGCCAAATATGACCTATTGTTTACCGCAGTCTTAATGCGATCCGTCTGAAGTTTGTTAGATTTAAAATATTGCCCAGTTCACCACAGTCGGTCTCTATCAAAGTGTTTCATTGCAGGCTTTTGAATTTCCGCCGTACGTTGGTCAGTCATTGGGTGCACCAGGGGATCCCAGGTTCTTCAGATTGGAGACACATTACGATAATCCTGGAATGAGATCGGGTGAGAAAATAGAACATCATCGCTGGTGTGCCATATTATTATGACGTAAGGGCTAACCACCTTTGAGGTTAAAAACCTGTAATGAGATGGGGGCCTTTTTTGTCTGTGTGGGCTATATTAGCATTTTGATCTGCCCTCTGAACCCAAAGTTTGAACTTTCACCCAGACCCGTATGAGATTTAAGCTCATTGTATAGCCCAAATTTTAAGACTGACCCAACCCCAGCAAGCCACAGAAATTTTGAGCTTGGGTTGCTATTTTGTAAACAGACCCTACCTTTTTCACTGGTCAACGCCAAACCCTCTTCTTCTGCCTGAGCACGCCCATGACCTGGCAGTTTCAGCCCAGGGCAAAATAGTGCCTGGCAAAATAAAGTAAAATGCACAGTTTCCCATTAAATCAAAATTTGCCCTCTGGAGCCCTTATTACTGGCAGTAGGGCATGTCATAAGAGGAAAAAGGGGACATGTAATATAACCCCTAGGTATTAGGACCCAATAGTGAAAGTAGGATTACAGGCCTGTAACTCTTTTGCTGTACCACGGATGTGACGTCCGCGGTGCAGATGGTAGCTTCCTCCTATAAAATAATATGGACAAGGCACCGTTTTTGTCGTCTTTAAACAAAAGAGCACATATGCATAAAGATTAATTATAGTGCATATATGCCTTTTGCCATAAGGTGGCAGGTCTGTAGCTGAGGTAAGCGGTGTGAAAATTTAGGTATTCTTGTTATGAAATGTGTCCAACATCCTAAAAGTACCAAAACCTGAAGAGGAGCACGTCTGCTTATGACTCAAGGATTACATTCATTGGCACTTGAGATACACTGAGTGATGTTGCGAAGTCAACACGTTTGATCATTCAATTTAGGGTGACTTTAATAACGCAGCCGACCTTCTAACTTCCTGTTCAGAAATCCTTAAAATTTTATTTGCGCTGATTCAAGATGTGGACGTTTCACGAGTGTGGATTTCTTAACTACATAATAATTTTTTCATGGCCAAATCGAAGAGAACAATTTGATCTGCCTTTGTAAATAGATCTATGGAATGCTTTATCTATACACATTCGTAGTTAAAGAAATATTATGTCATCTAGACTAGATCTAAATAATTAAATGATTTTTTTTTTGGTCACCAGACTTTGTGGACAACTCCGGGTTACGTTTCTATCTGACAACTGACCTCAGACCCCATGAAGCCGGAACACTGGTCGCTGGTGTGCAGGTCAACTCGAATCAAATTATCCCCCCTTATGAGAAAAACTTCCTCTCTACTGGATATTGCCAAGAGGACTGTATTAGTAAGGTATGATGGGATTTGAGATTACTTAGATTGTGGAAGATGATCATTGGTAAAATATGCTGCACGGCAGTTAAATCTGCTGATGTAACCATGAGTTATATGAGTTATTCAACTCAGATTGGTTGCCCACTCTTCATCTTCTTCTTCTTCTTCTTCTTCTTCTTCTTCTTCTTCTTCTTCTTCTTCTTCTCCTCCTCCTTCTTCTTCTTCTTCTTTATCTTCTTCTTTTCCTCCTCCTCCTCCTCCTCCTCCTCCTTCTTTTTTCTCTTTCTTCGGCATTTGATTTTGACCATTGTGAAAGCTCACTCCAGCCTGGCTCGCAAATAGGACGGTATGCTGGAGATTGTGCCGGGTCCCATGTAATTTGTTGTTCAGCTGGGCTCCATTCGGCCATATCTCCAACCCCTGCTTGACGGGGGATGGACAGTCTTGCAGAATGTGTCTGGGGTCTGTCTGTGAGCTCCACAGATACAAGAGCAATCTGTTTTTAAAACATATCTTTGTCTGAGTTAGCTAAAAGCATATAAAGGGCGATAGGACTCCATACACTAGATAGCGCGGGTGCGCACCTCAAGTATGAGGTTCTGAGGTGTTCGACTTCATGAGTAAAATTTGAAGTCATATATTATTATGATGATGCAAAGTAACGGACTTGGAATCAAAACAGTACGACAAATATTGTGTCAGTTGAGAGCTTGCGCAATGCGCATTAACGATGGGATCTCTTACCAGCGTAAGAGATGGTATAGCTCTGCATGTCGAACGCTACTAAGGGTGCATTCAGCACCGAAGAACTAATGCATTCCTTACGATGGTAAGAGATCCCTTCGTCAATGCGCAATCTGTCAAGCATCCAAGGTTTTGTCTTTGTATTGTAGCAAAAGTATAAAATAATGTTAGCACTGTCATCATTTCCGGCTGAAATTTCAGGGCCTTGGAGACCAAGAGGTCAAGGTGTTCGCCTCCATTTTGCACGCACATCTTTTGGGCGTAAGGCTGCGTGCACGTCACTTCCGGAATGGTGTAGAGTTAGAGCCCTTGCTGGAAGACAATAATTATGACTTCGAGTACCAGGAGATGAGAGATTTGAAACCGGAACGTGTTTTGAAAAAGGTAAACATGAGATGTTTCAGACAGATAGTTCAATATGAAGCAGACAACAGATGTTTAAGATCGATAGTTCAATATGAAGTAAACAAGAAGTGGATTAGATAGATGGTTCAATATGAAGTAAACAAGAAGTTGATTAGATAGATGGTTCAATATGAAGTAAACAAGAAGTGGATTAGATAGATGGTTCAATATGAAGTAAACAAGAAGTGGATTAGATAGATGGTTNAGGAGATGAGAGATTTGAAACCGGAACGTATTTTGAAAAAGGTAAACATGAGATGTTTCAGACAGATAGTTCAATATAAAGCAGACAACAGATGTTTAAGATCGATAGTTCAATATGAAGTAAACAAGAGGTGTGTCAGATCGATGGTTCAATATGAAGTAAACAACAGATGTTTCAGATAAATAGTTCAACCTTTCGAGTGTCATGACACATAAGAATGATTAAGTATGAAGTAAACAACAAATGTTTAAGATATATGGTTCAACATTTTGGACTTTGCAGCGTCTTGACGCATTTGAATGCCAATAAGTGTTTGTCCTGTCTCTGTCATGTTACCAGGGTGACAGTATCATAGTGGAGTGTGAGTACGACACAACGTCGAGAACTAACGTCACTTATGTAAGTTGAGCACAAAAGTGTTGTTGTTGTTGTTGTTGTTTTTAAATGAGCCTTAATATATGCAGAGAGTAAATGCATTATCATCACCATTTTCATTACCGATAAAGGGCGAAATATTTCAAACACTCCTTCAACCGATAAACCCTTAACGAAAATTTAAAGACTAGTTAAAAAAGTTAGTTTTAGAATCATACACGTTTCGGCGTTACTTTTATTGACACCATCGTCAGATCATTATGCATATCGTTAAGCCGTGGGCAGTTCGCATACCTCAGGAGAGGCAAAAAAACTGTATTAGACAACGCAAGAAAATGATACCATTCTCAAGCTTAAGTGCTGTGTTTTAACCTATGACTTTGTGACTTATTTTGTCTGTGACATTTGATGGATGTAACGGGTTGTAGCTAGCACGAAAATAGTCCAGTTAGCAAATTGCCTGTCTCTGAGGGACACGAGCTGTCTATAACTGTGATGGTATGACTGATATCAGAAATAGGTTATTGGCGAAAAGGAAATTTTTAAAATATGGAGAGGAGAAAGAGATAAAAAGTAGGAGTAGAATGAAGAATGGGGGATGTGAACGCTTTAGGATGTAAATTAAAAGAAAACTAGAGAAGGAGGATTGATTGATTGATTGATTTGATTGATTGATTGATTGATTGATTGATTGATTGATTGATTGATTGATTGAGTCAGTCAGTCAGTCAGTCAGTCAGTCAGTCAGTCAGTCAGGCAGGCAGGCAGGCAGTCATTGATTGATTGATTGATTGATTGATTGATTGATTGATTGATTGATTGATTGATTGATAACAACGGACCAAAATAGAATAAAGGAGGAGAAAGGAACAAAGAGTGACAACTTGAAACAAATCTGTCCATCATCTGCAGGGAGGGCTGAGCACACGCGATGAAATGTGTTTCGCTTTCTTGTGGTACTACCCCAAAACTCCTCTGATTTACTGCTTGTCCAGGTATGATCCTTTTCTACTACCTTTCTGCCTCAGTTACACACACACACACACACACACACACACACACACACACAAACACACACACACAAACACACATTCATATACCCACACCCCACACACACAATAACACACACAATAACACACACACACACACACACACAACACAATACATAGACACAAACACTTACACACACATAATTTTACCTCAACAGCTGACTTACACTATGTAGCCAAATGAGATCGCCCGCGCCTGCGCAAAACCACTTCCGGTTCGCGCCCTGCCAAACTAGCTGCGATGCATTGTGATGATTGTCACTAACTATGTCAAAATGAAAGTTTAAATTGTATATCCTGTGTTAAAGGGTTTGAGATGAGCAGTTTTTATGGAAGTGTTGTGGTCAGATAAGTTTTTTTATATAGATCAGTTTGCCGTTACAGATGTGGATAGATTGAGTGACTTGGCATGTAGTCTAGATTAGGCCTATTCAGACCTCGTCCTTAGATCCAGACCTAGACTAGTCTAGCCTAGTCTAGACTACATGTGACTTTAAGGAACAGTTTTGTGTGTTACATTTCGCACTGGAATACTGAACAAGGTAGGCTAGGCTTAGAACATACTTTGGCATTTCGGTATNCCACACACATAATAACACACACAAACACACACACACACACACACACACATACACACACCCTTACCCCACACACATAATAACACACACACACATACACACATACACACACCCATACCCCACACACGTAATAACATACACACACACACACACACACACACACACACACATACACACATACACACACACACACACAAACACATACACATACAAACACATATACATACACACACATACATACACATACAGACACACACACACACATACATATACACCCAAACACATCAATATCCAGTGAACCAATTATAGATGCATACGAGAGTAACATCCATCTGTTTAACCTAATCAAGGAATTACAAAAAAATTCATCGTGGAAATTAACTGAAACAATACAAATCAGACTTAAAGAACATTCCAGTCAGGAGTTTGAAGGTTAGGCTATCTGGCTATGCCAAGCAAAATCTTACATGAAACAGAAGACTGAAACACCTCTAGACATCTCTAAGCACAAAGGAATGTGCTTTTTACATTTGTTTTGTTACATTTTGAAATTTCCGTATTCAAATTCTACCAAAATAACCCAGTGCCAAAGTTTTGAATTTGATGACATCCGTACGAACGTAGCAGATTTGTACATGATTTCTTTTTTTTTTTTCCAATGGCACTAAAGTTGTTTGAACGGAAACACGGTATGAAGAATCATTAATCAATTCAGTTTCAGTTTCAGTTTATTATAGGCACTAGGCCAAAAGCATTCAATTTACATGGTTCATTACACAATAATGAGACATCAGGCATGCATCTTCATTCATGTCCTCCAGCTTCTTCCTTCAGCATCCGTCACGCATCCCCATTCATCTACTAAACGCAAGTCTCGAAAGCAAGCATTACTTTCATCAGGCAAACAAGTAAAATGAATGCTAATAAGCGAAAGTTATAATAAGAACTAAGATTATTATTGCTGGCACAATCGTCTATTCGGGATTGATTGTTACACAAAATAGAAATAATGTGAATGGCACATTTCTAGATTGACGCATAGACTATGTGTTTTTTTGGTCGGGAAAATTATAAATGGATATGTCCTCGTATGTTCTTACAGGGAATTCTTGTGGGATGACATTTTATCCTCCACATCTTGTGTAATTCTTTCTCTTACATCTTCTCTTCATTACTGTCTCCTTCTCCTTCCGTCCACATTAAAAACATCACAAGATATAATAACATCAACAGCACATAGCAACATTGAAGACATCAACAACTTCAGCAGCAGCAGGAGCAGCAACAATAATAACAACAACATTCGGATATTGATCATGCAATGAATGGAAACAAAAGAGAGTTTTTACTGTCAAGTTCGGATCTCATGCAGACCCCCATGGCGGAGGTAGGGCTGCGCAGATAGCATTTGCAGCAACAACAATAACAAAAACAATGATAACAACAACAACAACGATAACAACAAGAACAATAAAACAACAATACGGTTATCACTGTCTCTGAGATCAGCACTAAGTGGCGTTCTTTCCTTTTTTGCTCTGAAAATGGAATTTGATGCACATTCAATACATAACTTTTCACCCCCAGCATGGAATATAAAATCAACGGACAGTATGTAGGGACAGGAATCTTTGACATTGTCCACCAGTCGGACTGGACCGATCCTGAGGTGAGAAAGAACTTCACGAGAATCCTGGAGGAGTCGGATACAACCGCCCTTTGTCACGCGACAGTTCCAGGACTTGAGGTATGTCCATAACAATTGAGAGTTTGCGCAGTAAAGTTGGGAACTTTTACCGTCATAAGAATTACATTGGTGTATCAGTGCTGAATGCATTCTAAGTATCCTGTGACATGAAGAGTTGATATAATTCTTACGATAGTAAATGATCCCACGGTTCTCAATCATCGTTTTACTTGTTACCTTCACTTGTTTCACACACAAAAAAAAATTAAAAAGTCGTCCACCAGTGTAGTGAAATGTAATTTAATTTAAATTATAAAAAGAAGTACACAATAATGAAAAGTCAAATTTTCGGAATTAAAAATTCCTTAATCAGGAATAATATTAATAATAATAATGATAAGGAAGAAGAAGACATATGAGGAGATTTAAGGCTTTATAAGGGTGCTAATTTCAAAGAGTACGATCAGAGTTCACTAAAGAAAACAAAGAGAGAGAGAGAGAGAGAGGTGAGAGGAGTTCAGATAGAATAGGAACAAAGGCGTCAACCAGGTTTTGAGGAGGTGGGAAACAGACTGAGGTAAGAGAAAGATAAAAGGAGCTAGTTATGGAATACAGAAATTATCGCTGTAGAGTGGCAAAGATGGTGTAAAGAAGGAAAAACAAAAACATTACTTGTTACCTTCACCGCCATCAATTACTTGTTACCTTCACCGCCATCATCATCATCTTTATCACCGTCTTCTTCTTCGTCTTCTTCTTCTTTCTTTCTTTCTCTCTTCTTCTTCTTCCTCCTCGTTTTCTTCTTCTTCTGCTTCCTCTTCTTCTTCCTCTTTTTCTTCTTCTTCCTCCTCTTCTTCTTCTTCTTTATCTTCTTCATTTTTCTTCGTCTTCTTTTTCTTCTTCTTCTTCCTCTTCTTCTTCTCCCTTTTCTTCTTCCTCTTTATGTCAGCATACATCTCTCTGAGACGTTGTCTCGCAGATCCGTCTACGACAAGCCTACAAGCAAATTATGGCTTTGTATATTAATTTGAGACCTAGACACGATATTGACAGCCGAAAAGGACACCCGAGTGCAAACAGCCGTCAGTCTGTGTGCCAGTGTCTGGTGTGGAAAAACAAGGCTGTTGTCAAAAACGTCATAAAACAACAGCTATTTTTTTTTTTTTGAAAATGTTAAGAGAGATATACGAGTACTTAACGAGAAATAATTCAAATATGTAAATTCCTTCGTTTTATGGTGCTTTGCAATACATGTACGCACTTATGTTTGAAAAAAAAAGAGTACTTGTTACTGAGGTTTATTTGATATTGAGATTTATATGTACAATAAAATTATTATATATCTAGATAACAGAAAATTCGTGCATGTACAATTCAAACAATAACAAGTTATATTCCTCAGTGTGCGTCAGTTGTTTTTTTTTTGTGTCGTACACAATGTATGTATTCCTACTGACGAGCGGCTGTAGCTTAAAATTGATGCATGTTTTGTATAGGTAGGCAACTTTGCGTTGGTGAAAACAGTGACATATCAGAGTTCATGGATTTGGCTGGCTTTGTTATAAGATACCTCGGCGTTACATCGACAGATCCCCGTTGGCTTTACTATAGTATGATGATACTCACTGCCTTCATCGTTGCTCTCGTTAATATCATCATCACCATAACAACCACAACGATAACAAGAACAGACAAAAAAACAATAATAGGGTTATTACCTCCGCCATGGGAGTCTGTATGAGAGCCGAACTTGACAGCGTGATTTCATGGCTCTATGCAAAAACTGTTGTTCAGCATGGCAATTTGGCCATAACGTACAAGTGTAGGCGCATTCTTCTCGAGCTATTCAACGTGCTTTGTTAGTCCTTGTGAAATATAAATAGCTCTACTGCATTTGACAGGTTTTCTTCGGGGGGTTAACGTTGCTACGGTCCTACCACTCGTGCACAGGGTTGCCAAAGGGC
>JAWQUT010000278.1:130584-144072 GCA_033807755.1 Ellobium chinense
GTGTATGTGTTTGTATAGTGTGTTTAGATGTATGTCTACGTGTATGTGTTTGTATAGTGTGTTTAGATGTATGTCTACGTGAATGTGTTTGTATAGTGTGTTTAGATGTATGTCTAAGTGTATGTGTTTGTATAGCGTGTTTAGATGTGTGTCTAAGTGTATGTGTTTGTATAGTGTGTTTAGATGCGTGTCTAAGTGTATGTGTTTGTATCGTGTGTATAGATGTGTGTCCAAGTGTATGTGTTTGTATAGTGTGTTTAGATGTGTGTCTAAGTGTATGTGTTTGTATAGTGTGTTTAGATGTGTGTCTAAGTGTATGTGTTTGTATAGTGTGTTTAGATGTGTGTCTAAGTGTATGTGTTTGTATAGTGTGTTTAGATGTGTGTCTAAGTGTATGTGTTTGTATAGTGTGTTTAGATGTGTGTCTAAGTGTATGTGTTTGTATAGTGTGTTTAGATGTGTGTCTAAGTGTATGTGTTTGTACAGTGTGTTTAGATGTGTGTCTAAGTGTATGTGTTTGTATAGCGTGTTTAGATGTGTGTCTAAGTGTATGTGTTTGTATAGCGTGTTTAGATGTGGGTCTAAGTGTATGTGTTTGTATAGCGTGTTTAGATGTGTGTCTAAGTGTATGTGTTTGTATAGTGTGTTTAGATGTGTGTCTAAGTGTATGTGTTGTAGGTGTGTGTTGTTGCTGATTTTAGTTTGTTTTTGAAATGGGTTAATTTATTTTTGTATAGGAGCATTAGGCGACATATTCGCGAAAATCTGCCCGCCCCCCCCCCCCNNTTCCCCCTAATCACCACTCTTCTATGCGCTCTAAAGCGGAAGAAATTACTGTCGGAGTAAAGTTTCCTGAGAAAATTTTACGAGAGGCAAAATGGTAGAAAAGCAGCCTACCTTCCACTAGAAACCTACAATATTCATTTCACTGTTTGCCAGTAATACATCAAAATGCACTTGTAATTCTGATGAGTGGCAGAAAAAAAACCGCGATAAATGCGACAGTGAAATCGTCTTTTAGTGGTCTAACCCAAGCGTCTATGAAGAACATAAACTTCGAACCAAAATGTAGGTCAAGAGGTTCGATTTTGTCCCCAAATGTCTACATTTCACAAGAAAGCCACCCTGGCAGATGGCATATACAAGCTTCGTTTTTCCATCCAAGACATTGCCTTAGAAGAAAGACAGCTGATAATCATGACGGCAGCGTATCTTTATGAGTATATGCATGCCTTCCTGGTTTGATCAATTGATAAAACACGCGTCAAAATCGATACGTTACGGATGAGCACTGGCAAAGGATCAGGCAAGGGGGACAAAGTGAACACATAACGTGGTTAAGGGTGTCCTCTGAATACTTTCAGCGTACACTGATTTTCCTCAAAATGCGTGGGGACTATCGTTCCGAGACATATCATAATTTGTAGCTAAACCACTGCCAGTCATAACCTCTGTGTTGGTCACCTGCTGCCGAGCATTTCGTCATAACAACATCGACCCTCCAATGTTGTGCAGAGTCCATTTGAGTTCATACAGCCCCTATTAAGCAGTCAGAACAAACAGGAACAAAACGATCCGAACAAATACCACTAGTCTACCTCTGGATTTATGATACAATGGCAACTGAAACTACAGTGGTTGACCTTTCCGAATTTTTTTTATTTAAAATGCTTTACGCATGGTGGATTGGCCTAGTACAGGCCTCCACATGGCTAAAATAGATCAGCGTCGCCCAGTTTTTATTGCAGCTCTGTTTCGCACTCACAACGCTAGTAACAATAAGCCTTAGGTGTTATACAATGTTGAAACGGAGCACTAAGTAATAGAAATCAAATGGGATAAAGTGGAAAGTGCTCAAGAAGACAAATGCAGAGAGAAAATGAATGAAGGAAAGAAAGTGATGTGGTGGGAATCGAACCCGCGACCTCTGCGTCGGCACCCATCGCCTTGCCGTCAGTTCGGAATCAGGTAGACGTCTATACACGACCACACCGTCACTCCTAAAAAAGTGGCTTAGTGGCCGGGGTCTTTCCCGAAGCCGAACAGAAGACTAGCAGTCATAGCGCTAGGCACGAGACACACACACCACAAGCTTCCCCGCTCCCCTCTTCAACCAAAGGCCGTTAGGCTTCATTTGGTAACTCAGCAAGACAAACACACAGACGTACACACAACATTAAACATAGTGAACAAGACAGCCTTAGTTCGCCATTCCCACTTTCCATCTTCACTCTGATATCATGGCAAATACGAGGTTGTTTGTCCTGGCTGGCTGATTCGTAGAGGTGAATTAAGTTGACAGAGGTTTCATTACTTCTTGAATCGCTGTTCAATTTTGTCGGTGATGGACAGAGCTGTGTTGGTAGATTTTGCCTAAACCTGCGACAGCTCTGTCTATCTTTCAACATCCTCTGATCGCAACTCTGATTCAGTGATGGGAATAAAGAAAGGGGAAGGCAGACAATGCAAACTGTCTGGAAGGGAGCGAAAGACCCGCAATCAAATAACTGTGGGAACTATCAGTAGATGGACTCTTCGCTGGATCCTGGATCGGGGAACGGAGCACCTATGGGGTTGCCCGGAGTGCAGTGATGTTGCAAACCCTGAACAATGAACAATGAACAATAGTTAGAACTTTAAAAATTGTCTAAATTTTGTGTTGTATCTGTAGTAAATTACAAGGTTAACCGCAGAATTGAAAATTTCAAAGTGTTTTCTCATAGTCTGAATAGTAAGATAGAGATAAGCCTCACGCCTGCCCAGAGCAAATTCTGGCACAAGCATACAAACGACACTGTTGATCATTCTGGGTACGTTACACACGATGAACACAACGGAGATGAGAATAACTTGCTGGATTGCTCGAAGATCTTTGCCTGTTAGCTTTACTTTGTCTGAGAATCGCCCTCCGTCTGCGAGGTTGTCTTTCAGACCTGAACGAGCGTTTACAGACGTGTTTCCGGACGTAGCTATCGTAGACATTTGTCTAAACCTGGAGGCTTCCCTAAGGCTGCGGGTCATAATAAGCACACATACGACAATTAGGAACTGGCAGCTGAACACCAAAACAATTTCGACTAGAAGCCACAAAATGTTCTTCACTGCCTGTCTGTCCGGCGATAGCCATAGGAGTGGTCGAGACGAGTTGGTCAGCGGGTCAAATCCGACGCGCACTCCTGTGTTGGCGAGAAGAGGCATATAAATAACCACAGCAAAAACGACAAAAGCTATTAAAAGAGTGAGTGTTCGTGTACGTGTGAATGTGTTTTTGAACTGTAGCGGTCGAGCCACACACAAGCATCGGGCCACGGCGAGGAAAGTTGTTATGAGTAGGTTCATAATATTAAATACTATGGAAAGATTGAACATAAGCACTAGCAAGGCGTATGGTTCTACTGCAAAAAAAGCCAGCGATCTGAGTTCCATGTAGAAAAAAATACATTCGACTCCCTGGGCGCATGTTCCGAGAACGTAAGCCAAATCGATGATGGAGAGGGCTAGAAATGATAAAGTCACGCCATCTTTGATTCCCATTTTCACGAAAACTGTGACGTTCATGATGTTGAACACAATTCCTATCGCAGATAGTGTCGTCCAAACGATGAAGGCAGACATAGTGACCAAAGCATGTCCCTCCTTGGTTAGTAAACCTGCACTGCTTTCGATCGACTTGATGCCGTTGGACAGGATAGTTTGATTTCTCATTTCAATGTTTCTTGACATAAGATAAGATAATATAATATTACAAGATAAGATAAGTGTCACGAGGTAAGTTGTTGGTGTTTTTTTTCTGACTAACAGTGAGTTCACTGAGTTTGTATATAATGAATTGTGTCTGACGAGGGCACGCTTTAATATGAGTTGTGCACTTTCCGCTGCCCACATAAAAGGGGGGAGCGTGGATGTCTAGACACCACAGTCAAAATTGTTGTTAAAGTGATAAGATAAGATAAGATCAGATCAGATCAGATCAGATCAGAAGATAAGATAAGATAAGATAAGATCAGATCAGATCAGATCAGATCAGATCAGATAAGTGGGTACGTTTGTTTTGGTCCCTGCGGCGTCGGGAAAGGAGTCGGTCATGCCTTGTGTTCTGTAGCAGTCCTTAACAAAGAGTACGTTTTAGGTTGGTACACGCCAGCTACAGTGGTCTGGTAGACATTTGACGTCTTTTGTCATCACCAGAAGAAAAAACTCAGCAACATGGCGGTAATCGTCTATAATTTCAAATTTGTTAGGACAACGTTTTATCTGCCATTTTGTATCGGAGGAAGGTGTGGTGGGAATCAATAGTGGTATATATGTTAATGAATGAGGCAAATACATATAGCAAACACCACTTGCAAGTCAGTGCATTATTATCTGTCTCTTCCGCATAAGTCGCAGTCATGTTGGCGTGTCTAGAAACTCATACTTCCTTTGCTATTAGGAAGGAGTGTGACTTGCCTTTTCGTCAAATTGCAGGGCCCAGACAAACGCAGCCCTGTTTCGTTCCGTGCAAAATACAAAATGCAGTACACAACTCTTTGTTATTGATGGTTGTATTGATGAAATAACTTGCCTACCCTGTACCCTCACGTCATGCTAAGCCAACACACAGTGTATTACAAGCCATACCCAGGACCTTATCTGTGTGTGTCTAGCACTATCAAATTCCAATAATGGATTACTGTTGCGTCACGATAATTAATTTCCAAATACGGCAGCCATTTTTTACCACAGTAGGTTGACATGGATGCAAAGGAATTATGTTTGAGTGACGTCAGCTGTTTGGATTAAAACGTCTGTCAGTTTGGGTTTTTTTGGTGTTTGCTACAGAAGGTTGTTTTTCCACGAATATCCTCATTCATGAACTAATCAAAATTTACAATATGCATTGCAATCAAATGTAATGAGAGTAGGTTCGCGTTAGTTGTTAGAATTTGATTGTGTTTTGTCTTTCTGTTGATTATTTCCACGACCACAGTAAATTCTAAAATATGTTAGTACCAACAGATTGCGTTGGGTCTCAGAAAAGTAACTTTTCAACTCAGCTAGAATTTTTTTTTTTTTTAAAGTTCATATTATTAAACCTGATTGATTTATATCTCCATGTGAAATAGTAAGCAGTGTCACAGGAATAGAAGACAGCTCTCCTCGAAAATTATGATTTATTTTTCAGTGAAACGTATTCTTCACAGTAGACGGGAGATCCACTGTCTTGAGGGAAGTCAAACATCTAAAGACTGTGTCATAATGACAGGCTGCGTTGAACAAAAGCTGTCAGCACTTTCTCACACGATTAAGACTTTGAACCAGTAATAATATTCATTTTATTTTATAAGGTAATTTTTTGGATGTACTATAGTATAATGGAAATGTTACCCCTCCCCCAATCCCCCGCTCCTTTTCTCCTCATCCCGCCTCCAGAATTGCTCGATAATCGTCACATCATCTTATTGGTCAACACCGTCCTGAATTTGCAGAGACATCCTAAGATACGTCCCGTGATTGGTTGAAAGTACCACGTGTTTGCAGTGTCACACTTACGTCAATACGATTTTCATTTGGTTTAGTCCGTACAGTTACAGCCAAACAAAACGTTATGGTAATTACTTTCACAATTCAAGATCTGTTAACGTTGGGGAGATCTTTTGAGTGATGACAAATATGATGATGATTTGATGGCAAATGATAGATGATAGTCAGTGCCATGTGCTTGCCAGAGATTATTTTGAGGAGAAGTGTGGGAGAGCGAACACATTCCTCTTGCCGCACGAGAGAGCACATAATTATATCATTTAGTTCTTAAATATGTGAAGAGCATTGTTCACATGCAGACACATGCCATCAATGAATGAGACATTTTTTTTATGCTGAAAACATAGCCTTCTAAGAACTTCTTTTGGACACGTATTTTTTTTTTAATGCTGAAAACATAGTCTTCTAAGAACTTCTTTTGGACACGTACACCACTGCCTAGTCTATCAATTTCATGGCGCATGGACTGGGGTAAGGAGCTGAAATGTCACAAAATACTTTACATTATTGCCAGCTTCCATGTCATTTTTTTTATGCAGAGCGAAAGAAGATTTTTTCACGCAAAATTTAAGAGTGACTGCAAATTATCTTGCATATATTTATTTATCTGCCGTACTGACAGACAACTTTACTGACAGGCTACTTAGACAATTTCTAGCACTTCAGTAAAATAGAGGTCTGATGTCTTATCATATCAAGAGGACATTAGGAATCATTTCAGTAAATGTTATGATCGTGTTTTTGTTTTATTGTTTTGTTTTGTTTTGTGGCAGACAGTGAAAATGACAACTTTAACATGATAATGCTTTCCTTTTTTGCCTTTTCCTAACGGCCGCAAGCTTGAACAATGAATGAGCTGCGTTAAGGCGCTGAGTTTTTTGTTTTGTTTTGTTTTTTCGATTTATTATCCTTTAAATTATTTCTCTTGTTTTGGTTGTCGCATTTCTAAATTGTTTTCTTCGCAACAGTCAACTCGTGATTGTAAATAATATTTCAGTGCCTGCACGGAGAGTGCATTGTGCAAGGAGAATTAGACAGGTAGACACACCAAAGAGCCATAGCAATAATATTTAAAGGGACAGGGATAGCTATCTGCTTCACAGTCTAAAACATAAACAGTATTTTTTTCAACTCCTTCCAGACTCTTTAGCCCGAGCGCTTCTGAGAAAATGTAGCTTGAAAGTCGAGATTTTCACATCCATGGGCCGCCATGACTGGTCGTCCAGTCAGCGCGGGAATGAGGCATGACGTCAGAAAGCGAGAGGCAAGCTAGTAGTCGTTATGCAAAGAGAATTATCCACATGCAATAACTTTCTTTGGCCCTAAATGGTATGCCTTTTTTTTCATTTATCGTCGAGAAAAGTCTTTTGTTAAACTGTGTGAACAACTGCCTGACTCTGATCGCAGCGTTGTAACGTTAGAAAAAGGAGAATAAAATATTATTTTAAAAAAGGGAACATCTGTCTAATCACTGTTTGAGTCGCTTTATTAATGTTTGCACTGCCTTTGTATTATTTCAAAGCGTTTAGTGGTGTGCAATTTTGCAAAGTGATTAATGGTGATAAATTGCACACCATGTACTTTGCATTTAAACCTTTGGGACAGAGTACCATCCCCCTCCCCAACCCCAACCTCTCCACTTTGTACTGCCAATAATACAAGGGGAGAGAACCGTCTTTCAAAAAGAATAAAACCATCCGAACAAAACATATTGACTGAGAACAACAAAGTAGCCAACAAAATAGTAAAAGCTACAGGGAATGCTTTATTTCAAGTTTGAACTTTTCCACATACATATAGATAAATGTGTAGTCTGTTAGAAACAAGAAGAATATCTCGATATCTGTAAGGAAATATGGAGCTAAACATACCAAGCCCTATGCAATACATCTTGGGGTACACAATGCAAGAGTGCCCAAAATGATTTTTCTTTTTTTCTCCGAGATTTGCGGCTTGGTAAGATCAATTGTCAAAATGGAAAATATCTGTTTGCTTCTTTTGATGGATATTGGATTTATAAATCACGACGAAGCTCTTGAAACACAAATCAAGAATGAAATCCACTGGGTGAAACTGACACTGAAATCGAATGAAATGCAAAACGAATTTAACCCCTGTGTTAATGAGACATCTTCGGTTTCATTTTGCTATTTCAGTAATCGACGACAACAAAGACATTGCCTATAAGTCCAGTCCGCCTTAGAAGCTGCTGATGCAATAACTCAGAAACGTTTCACTGTAATGTGCATGCTTAAAGACCAGCTCTTATAGATCGAATCCTTTTAGAGACCCAGTTCTTCCGGTGAATTAGAAAAGAACTACCTTTGTCACAAAACGGCAGTGTTTTGAGGGACACAAGATTGGATGATACAGAGGTCAGTTTTACCTCAGACCCAAAGACGTTTATAGAATGGATTGGACAGGGCATGAGCTGAGGATGTCAAAATGACATACACTCTGTTGTGTTCATGGTCTGATAAGAACCCACTCTTCCTAGTAGCAGCCCAGTTCTTTTATATCTTAGAGAATGGATTCCTTGGCTAAGACCACAATATTGTATTCATAATGATTGCAGGAGCCTACCTGGTCCAACAAATTTGAACTATTAGAGTCAATAATAGCAGAGTAATAAATCTTTCTTTTCGACAGATTGAGATTGTGTAGAAATAGTAGTAAACATGAAACCACACCGCAAAAGTGGTAATATTTAGTCCTGAATAACTATGTAAAAAAACATGATTGTTGCAGGCAGTGTTTCGTAGGATTTCATTTTGTGCAGGCCTTTGGTCTGCAACAGTAGATCTCATTTTTAAGCCTTTTTCATCTAAGTTAAAACTGTGGAAAATCTAACTGAAAGACCCTACTATAAACAGTATGTAATTTATGCACAGTGGTGGCCGCCGGACCTACAGACCAGTTTTGGCTATCTAGGAAAGTTCCTGTAATTCAAGAAGAAAAATTTGATTTAACGGCTCGAAGAGGCTTTTACAATTTGGTTCCTGCAACCTCAAGAAAAAAACAAAAGAACAAAGAACATAATCTGGCTAAATGAGACAGAAGTAAGTAAAACTACAGAGGTGATGCACCTCGATCATGTTCGACGTAAAATTCTATGACACGATTTTGATGCTGCCGAGATCACAAGAAGACTGTTGAACGTGAGGGCTTGCATTGGAGGACTGGCTCAAGATCTACTTGGATGGACACATGCTGGGCCTCTGGTAGTCCCTGGTGATGTTTGGCTGAGGAACGACCTGCCAGCTCCACTGGAGAGGGAAAAGATGAAAGAGTTTTAAGTTTGAGGTAGTCCATATTCCACCTAGACCGACGGCAAATAACAATACAACGTAATGTGTGGATATTCTGTGTTACTGAATGATCCTATCTCATCTGCCTGTCTGCCTGCTTGCCTGCCTGCATGTTTCCCTACCTATCTGCCTGCCTGCCTGTCTGCCTGCCTGCCTGCCTGCCTGTCTGCCTGCCTGCCTGCCTGCCTGATTGCCTGCCTGCCTGCCTGCCTGTCTGTCTGTCAGTGTCTGTCTGTCTGTCTGTCTGTCTGTCTGTCTGTCTGTCTGCCTGCCTCCCTCCCTGCCTGCCTCCTTGCCTTACTGCCAGCTTGCCTCCCTGCCTTACTTCCTGCCTGCCAACCTGCCGGCCTGCCTGTCTGCCATTGTGTATGTCGCTTTCCGTCTCTCTGCTTGTGTGTTGTGTGTGTGTGTGTGTGTGTGTGTGTGTGTGTGTGTGTGTGTGTGTGTNACTGTCCGTCTGCCTGCCTGTTCGCTTATCTATCTGCATGCCTGCCTGCCTGCTAACTCCTGTCCTGACTGCCTGTCTGTGTTTGACTTTCTGTCTGTCTGTCTGTCTGTCTGTCTGTCTGTCTGTCTGTCTGTCTGTCTATCTGTCTGTCTGTCTGTCTGTCTGTCTGTCTGTCTTTCTTTCTGTCTGTCTGTCTGTCTCTCTGTCTATTTGTCTCTCTGTCTATCTGTCTATCTGTCTGTCTGTCTGTCTGTCTGTCTGTCTGTCTGTCTGTCTGATAAGGAATGATGATGATAAAGAGGAGGAGGACATTAAAATTTGAACAGCCTACTTTTTTTTATTTTTATTAACTGATTAGGACGATGACGATACCGGTAATGATGACAGTTGTCTTTCTAGAGTGACTCCAGTTAACTACGTTTTACTGTGTGCTTGATGGTTCAGTCGGTAGAGACGCCAGCGAAACATGCAATAGGTCTCAGGTTTAATCCTTGGTCATGGGGCTGTTTTTCCTATCTCTTTTCTTTACCTTTCTTCCTTCAACTTTTCTTCATGTACTGTCTGATATATATATACTTTACACATTTACAGTGTATTTAATTTAGCCATACTTTCTCCGCCTTACGCGTTCTTCATTTTTCTGTTTAGTGGGTTTCATTGTTAATCAATGATGATGTTAATCCTGGAAATGGTGAAAAACCATGATGATAATGACACGATACCTCCATTCCAGGAACATCTCCGTGGCAAATGTCTGCGATGTCTGAGTCCTGCAGGATCTTCACAAACTGGTCTCTGATGTTTGGGTCCGTCCAGTCCAGGGACTCCACGTCAGTATTAGCATACTGGGCGGGGTACACAGGGCTGCAACAAGGGGAGATTTGGAAATGAGCAGTTCCAGCAAAATATCACGTCAGTTATATTGATTAGTGAATAAATGTTTTGACTTTACTGCAGTTTTGGTTGTTTCTAAAACGGGTTAAATAATTGTGTAGATATACATGTATAGGCCTATATATAGGCCCAAATTATTTGCTGTAAAGTCACAGCTTTTCAGAATTTATGCCAACTGATTTGGCATTCTGCTGGAATTGCCTAAGTGTTAAAGTATTTACGCCCAAACGGTGGTTCAATCACTCGCCAAAAAGCGAAGAGACAAAACCATTACAAATAACAAAGCGTCTCTTAGAGAAATTTTTTTAATGTATATTCCAAGACTTTTTCGCAGCGTTCTCAATGTCACAGATTTGAGTTTGTAATTTTCTTAAATAAATTTCGGTCGCAAGGAAGGCTGTGTGAAAAGGAAGNGGGGGGGGGTGAGGGGGCTGAGAGAATAATGCTAGCCTAATTGTATGTATGACGAAAGGGTGATAAATACAAGATGTGAGGCTATGTTCAGACGATGATTGTGATAAATGGTGAACTATGGTTCTTCCTTCAACAAGATGACATCATTGATGATGATGACGATGATAATGATGACGATGATGATAATGATGATGTTGAAGGATGTTTACTAAGTTTTCATTAATTTTTTTTATTCCCAGTGAAGAAGCAAGAGCCTTCTTCATCATGGTTTTGCGGTCGCCTTGAGGATATGCTACATATGAATTTAAAAAAACAGGGGGTAGCGGGTTCGAATCCCTATAGAGGCCCAAAAAAAAAAAAAAAACTCGATAGAAGGACACTTGGGAATCATGACCCAAGTGTCACTCATCGCCTTCAGAGGGTCAGAAAGTCAGAAGTCAGGAGCGAAAGACTTGCTAGACGAGGTGTCTTTTTCTGACCATCTTCTGTTGCCTCGCTCTCAGAATGAGAAAGGACCCTATTTTTCTAGAGAGCGATGATGATGATGATGATGATGACGATGATGATTTTATGATATGTTCCCTGAAGATGGACACAGATCCGAAAAAATTTGAACTTTTATTAAATTTTTCATGCCACAGTACTGAGAGTGTTTTATATTTTTGAAAATGATGATGATGATGATAATGATGATGATCCCTCCTCGTGGGATTATGCTTTATAAATAAGCCAGCCTGGACTCTCCCTCGGTTTTCATTTAAATCCTATTTCCATATTTTATATGCTCACCTTGCATTACATGTACTTTTAATAACGATTATATTATGTTAGTGATAGCGTGTAGTTAGGCCTCCTCCATTCGTAGATATTTTTATTTTTTATTATTTTTTTAACTTGTCTCTTTTTAATATAATTATGACTTCCTAACTTGACACGCCGCTTTTTCCACCCTCCACCTATTCTATTGACTGCTTGGAGCTCAGTTTTTCTTGGGGGAGCCCCTCATACTCCCTCCCCCCTTTTACACACAAGTCTCCTCTTCTTACCTTAATTCACTCCTCTACCACCCGTTTTATCCCGTGATCCAGGTTCAATTCTTATCGTCTTTACCAGCTATTTTAAGACTGTCTCATATAATCGATCATAACTGACTTTTAACTCACTCTTCCATGCTTGCCTTTTCTTTTTCTTCTTAATGTGGTTGCTTTTATTGTGAAAGTTTTAACTCTTGTTTCATTTCTATTGATAAAGGCCTTAGAGCCGAAACGTTTAGATGTCATTTTTGATCTTAATTCTTTACTAGATTTTTTAATAAATTCCCTGAATTAAGGTTGAGCTTTTAATTTTTCTTAGTTTTAAATAATGATGATGATAATAACAATAACAACATAGTAAAGATGGTGATGCTGAGTGTATTTGTTATTTTGAAAATAATGATAATAATAATGATGATGATGATATTGATGATGATGATGATGATGATGATGATGATAATTTTCTGCATCTGAAGAAGGGCGCCAGTCGGAAAATTTGTGTATTAAATTTGTTACATTGTTATAGTTTTATTTATTCATTTATTTATATCCAGTGTGGATAAATGTTTTGCAAATAATGATGATGATGATGATGATGATGATGATGATGATGATGATGATGATACCTGGACAAGCAGTTGGTCAGTGCAGCTCTAGGATAGTACCATATGAAGGCCAGGCACATCTCGTGACGAGTGCTGAGTCCACCCTGCAAGTAATCGTGGTTAATCTATAGGTTTGAAGACCACTTCCTCCCAATATCACAACCACAGCAGCCACCACTTTTACCTGCACCACAGCATTTTCATGACTACCACAACAGTCAGTCAGTCATCACGACATGCACAAGGATTTGTAAGAGCGGATTTCTTAAGTGTTACAGAAAAACGTCGTATTTGCCACTTATGAAGTTAAGAGTTTATCGTGTGCAGCCTTTTTCTAAACACGAAGAAACACAACTCCTCATGAACTATTTACGTATTTAAAGGTAGATTTCAGAAAAATAATAACATTCTTTGCTTTGTGTACATCTACACATTCTTTTTCAGTTGATATATATATATATATAATCAGGTCCATGCTATAATGAAAGACACAACTTTGGACTGAAAAAAAGATATGTTTGCAAATAATGGGTTGTGTTATCATAAACAGTAACATACAGTCGTGTCAAAACATACCAGACACAAAGTTTGTACTAGGAAGAAGATTATGCACTACAATAATTCAATTCCATAAATAATTATATTTTTTCTTGCTGGATGTTATCATAAATCACTAAAATCCGTTCATATAAAGAAATATAACTTCTGTATTTCTACATCAGTGAAGTTCTCCCTAGTACCAAAAAAAAAAAAAAAAAAAAAAGNAAAAAAAAAAAAAAAAAAAATCAGGAAAAGATAGTTATTTATAGGCCTGCAAGGTTTCAAAGCAATATGTTGCGTAGTTATTTAGATATCTCGACGCAAACAAACCTTTTACCTCGAGTGCACCAAAAGCTGCCCTAAAATATTTAAACCTCGTATATAATTCCGGAAACAGTTATTGTCATTAGGGCCGGACTAAACTTCTGGACAAAATAATACCAAACCTTGCATATTTATATGATCTAATTAGTAAAATACAATGTTATATATAGCAGCATGGCTGAAGTGTACATACATATATATTGGTACTACTGTAGTGTTCAAACTTATGTATGTTATACTTATATCAGCACGGCTGAAGTGTATAAACTTACGTATGTAATACAGTGGAACCCGCTTAAGCGGGACACGCGTGAGCGGGACGCCCGCTTAAGTGAGACGAATGCCTGGGGAAAGGAATTTTTGCTATTTAAATCTATACATGTGAGCGGGACGACAAC
>JAWQUT010000278.1:147806-166760 GCA_033807755.1 Ellobium chinense
GTCTGTCTGTCTGTCTGTCTGTCTGTCTGTCTGTCTGTCTGTCTGTCTGTCTGTCTGTCTGTCTGTCTGTTTGTCTGTCTGTCTGTCTGATAAGGAATGATGATGATAAAGAGGAGAAAGACAATAATAATTATAATAATATCAAATCGCCAGTGACATTTGAACAGCCGAACTTTTTTAAAATTGTTATCAACTGATTAGGACGATGACGATCATGATGCTGGTAACAGTTGTCTTTCTAGAGTGACTCCGGTTAAATACGTTCTACTGTGTGCTTGATGGTTCAGTCGGTAGAGACGCCAGAGGAACATTCGATAGGTCTCAGGTTTAATCCCTGATCATGTGGCTGTTTTTCCTATCTCTTTTCTTTACCTTTCTTCCTTCATCTTTTCTTCATGTAATGTCTTACTAATATATACTTTACCCATTTACAGTGTATTTAATTTAACCATATTTTCTCCGCCTTACGCTTCTTCATTTTCCTGTTTAGTGGGTTTCTTTGTTAATCAATGATGATGTTGATCCTGGAAATGGTGAAAAACCATGATGATAATGACACGATACCTCCATTCCAGGAACATCCCCGTGGCAAATGTCTCCGATGTCAGAGTCCTGCAAGATCTTCACAAACTGGTCTCTGATGCTTGGGTCGGTCCAGTCCAGGGACTCTACGTCAATACCAGCATACTGGGCGGGGTACACAGGGCTGCAACAAGGGAAGATTTGGAAATGAGCAGTTCCAACAAAAAGTTATAAGATAAGATAAGATAAGATAAGATAAGATAAGATAAGAATTACTTTATTATCCTTAGAAAGGAAAATTGCCTTGGCTGTGGTACATGAGAGTAAATAACAAATAATCAAATAATCAAATAGTCTAAACATAGTAGTACATAACTCATTACAATACAATACTCAAACTAACTCACATTCATGCATACTGCCATACGATTCATAAATCAGGTTACAAACTAATCACAACAATAATCACTCGTTCACCTCACATGTTAGTCTCATACCCCCTCCTCCCTCCCCCACCACTTCTGGCCATTCTCACTGTGAGTTGACAGTGCAGTGTTGAGTTATGAAATGTTTTGACTTTACTGCGGTTTTTGGTTGTTTCTAAAACGGGTTAAATAATTGTGTAGATATACATGTATAGGCCTATATATAGGCCCAAATTATTTGCTGTTAAGTCACAGCTTTTCAGAATTTATGCCAATTGATTTGGCATTCTGCTGGAATTGCCTAAGTGTTAGAGTATTTACGCCCAAACGGTGGTTCAATCACTCGCCAAATAGCGAAGAGACAAAACCATTACAAATAAGAAAGCGTCTCTTAGAGAAATTTTTTTAATGTATATTCCAAGACTTTTTTGCAGCGTTCTCAATGTCATAGATTTGAGTTTGTAATTTTCTTAAATAAATTTAGGTCGCAAGGAAGGCTATGTGAAGAGGGGCGAANGGGGGGGGGGGGGGGGAGAGAGAATAATGCTAGCCTAATTATATGTATGATCAAAGGGGAATAAATAAAAGACATGAGGCTATATTCAGATGATAATTGTGATAAATGTTGAACGATGGTTCAATAAGATGACAGCATCAATGATGATGATGATGATGATGATGATGATGATGATGATGATGAATATGATGATGATGATGATGATGATGATGATGTTGAAGGATGTTTACTAAGTGTTCATTCATTCTTTTATTTCTACTGAAGAAGCAAGTGCTTTTTTCATCATGGCTTCGCGGTGGCCTTAAGGATATGCTGCATATGAATTTAAAAAAAAACAAGGGATAGCGGGTTTAAACCCCAATAGAGGCAAAAGAAAAAAAAAACAAAAAAAACTCAATAGAAGGACACTTGGGAATCATGACCCAAGTGTCACTCATCGCCTTTAGAGGGTCAGAAAGTCAGAAATCAGGCGCGAAAGACTTGCTAGACGAGGTGTCTTTTTCTGACCATCTTCTGTTGCCTCGCCCTCAGAATGAGAAAGGTCCCTATCTTTCTAGAGAGCGATGATGATGATGATGATGATGATGATGATGATGATGATGATGTTATTATTATTATTTTATGTTATGTTGCCTGAAGAGGGACACAGATCCGAAAATTTGGAACTTTTATTAAATTTTTCACGCCATAATACTAAGAGTGTTTTATATTTTTGAAAATGATGATGATGATGATAATGATGATGATAATAACAATGACAACATAGGTGAAGATGATGATACTGAGTGTATTTGTTATGTTGAAAATAATGATAATAATAATAATATGATGATGATGATATTGATGATGATGATGATGATGATGATAATTTTCTGCATCTGAAGAAGGACGCCAGTCCGAAAATTTGTGTATTAAATTTGTTACATTGTTATAGTTTTATTTATTAATTTATTTATATCCAGTGTGGATAAATGTTTTGCAAATATGATGATGATGATGATGATGATGATGATGATAATGATGATCATGATACCTGGACAAGCAGTTGGTCAGTGCAGCTCTAGGATAGTACCATAGAAAGGCCAGGCACATCTCGTGACGAGTGCTGAGTCCACCCTGCAAGTAATCGTGGTTAATCTATAGGTTTGAAGACCACTTCCTCCCAATATCACAACCACCGCAGCCTTTTACCTGCACCACAGCATTATCACGACTACCACAACAGTCAGTCAGTCATCACGACATGCACAAGGATTTGTAAGTGCAGATTTCTCAAGTGTTACAGGAAAACGTCGTATTTCCCATTTATGAAGTTAAGAGTTTATCCTGTGCAGCCGTTTTATAAACACAAAGAGACACAACTCCTCATTAACTATTAACGTATTTAAAGGTAGATTTCAGAAAAATAATAACATTTTTTGCTTTGTGTACATTTACAAATTCTTTTTCAATTGATATGTATATAATCAGGTCCATGCTATAATGAGAGACACAACTTTGGACCGAAAAAAGATATGTTTGCAAATAACGAGTTGTGTTATCATAAACAGTAACATACAGTCGTGTCAACACGTACCAGACCCAAAGTTTGTACTAGGAAGAAGATTATGCACTACAATAATTCAGTTCCATAAATAAGTATGTTTTTTCTTGCTGGATTTTATCATACGTCACTAAAATCCGGAAGATGGTATACGGGGTTATGTTCATATAAAGAAATATAACTTCTGTATTTCTACATCAGTGATGTTCTCCCTAGTACCAAAAGAAATCAAGAAAAGATAGTTATTTATAGGCCTGCAAGGTTTCAAAGCAATATGTTGCGTAGTTATTTAGATATCTTGACGCAAACAAACCTTATAGGCCGAGTGCACCAAAAGCTGCCCTAAAATATTTAAACCTCGTTTATAATTCCGGAAACAGTTACTGTCATTAGGGTCGGACTAAACTTCTGAACAAATTAATACCAAACCTTGCATATTTATATGATGTAATTAGTAAAATACAATGTTATATATAGCAGCATGGCTGAAGTGTACATACATATATATTAGTACTGCTGTGGTGTTCAAACTTATGTATGTAATACTTATATCAGCACGGCTGAAGTGTATTAACTTACGTATGTAATACTTCTATCAGCACAGCTGAAGTGTATAAACTTACGTCTGTAATACTTCTATCAGCACGGCTGAAGTGTATAAACTTACGTATGTAATACTTATATCAGCACGGCTGAAGTGTATAAACTTACCTATGTAATACTTATATCAGCAAGGCTGAAGTGTATAAACTTACGTATGTAATACTTATATCAGCACGGCTGAGGTGTATAAACGTACGTATGTAATACTTATATCAGCACGGCTGGAGTGTATAAACTTACGTATGTAATACTTATATCAGCATTGTTGTAGTGTTCAAACTTACGTATGTAATACTTATATCAGCATGGCTGAAGTGTATAAACTTACGTATGTAATACTTATATCAGCACGGCTGAAGTGCATAAACTTAGGTATGTAATACTTATATCAGCACGGCTGAAGTGTATAAACTTACGTATGTAATACTTATATCAGCACGGCTGTAGTGTATAAACTTACATATGTAATACTTATATCAGCACAGCTGTAGTGTATAAACTTACATATGTAATACTTATATCATGACCGGCTGAAGTGTATAAACGTACGTATATAATACTTATATCAGCATGGCTGAAGTGTATAAACTTATGTATGTAATACTTATATCAGCATTGTTGTAGTGTTCAAACTTACGTATGTAATACTTATATCAGCACGGCTGAAGTGTATAAACTTACGTATGTAATACTTATATTAGCACGGCTGGAGTGTATAAACTTACGTATGTAATACTTATATCAGCACGGCTGGAGTGTATAAACTTACGTATGTAATACTTATATCAGCACGGCTGAAGTGCATAAACGTACGTATGTAATACTTATATCAGCACGGCTGAAGTGCATAAACTTACATATGTAATACTTATATCAGCACGGCTGTAGTGTATAAACTTACGTATGTAATACTTATATCAGCACGGCTGAAGTGCATAAACTTACGTATGTAATACTTATATCAGCACGGCTGAAGTTTATAAACGTACGTATGTAATACTTATATCAGCACGGCTGAAGTGTATAAACGTACGTATGTAATACTTATATCAGCACGGCTGAAATGCATAAACTTATGAATGTAATACTTATATCAGCACGGCTGAAGTGTATAAACTTACGTATGTAATACTTATATCAGCACGGCTGAAGTGTATAAACTTACGAATGTAATACTTATATCAGCACGGCTGAAGTGTATAAACTTACGTATGTAATACTTATATAGTGTATAAACTTACGTATGTAATACTTATATCAGCACTGCTGTAGTGTTCAAACTTACATATGTAACACTTGATCGTGAACGAGAGTCATATATACACTCTACCACAATACTGTCCCCCTGGTAACGAATAATAGAATGGAACAAGTTATTCGACGTAATGTAGCAAAGTTCAGGATAATGAATGACAGAAGTAGGAGAATGGAATAAAGCTGCGGACGACGAGGCGGAAAGAGAGAAAAATGAAGAGAAACATAAAGGAGGTTGGATAAAAGAAAATTTCGAAAAGAGACAGAAGGAAAGAAACTGAGAGGAAGAAACAAAATATGATAATGGAATAATGGATTGAAAGACGGATCACAAGGATTGAACGAGAAAGGAAGATAATGAGGGAGAAGATAGGAGAAATAAGAATTGGAATAGAAGGAGAAAATGGTAAGAACATAATATAAGAAGAAGGTAAGATTCAAGGAAGGGAAGAAGGAAACAAGACCACAAAGCAGAAGGAAGGAGGGTTTTTAAAAAGGAAAACAAGCATTATATCATGACAACAACAATCACTATCAAAACCACAGCATAGAGAAGCTTTTCATTAGAAAACCATTCATTTTCCTCCCCGCACCTGCTTGAGAATCTGCTCTTCACAGTACACTTGTAAGCATATTAAATTGTTATGCCTCCATTAGGAAATATTTTCATTTAAAGAAGTAAAGTAATAGAACAACAGCTGCACAAACAATCCTCGCAGTGAGGATCGAACATCGACTCCTGGTTCTCCAGCCCAGTGCTCTAGCCACTGAGCTGCTATCGAGCCGTTGGAGTTAACGGCACAGGCAAACTAGATAATATTGTGTGACGAGAAGTCTGTAACGTCACAGCTACTATTTTTATCCGTCGTCGTCACAACTGTGGTGTGGATATCAGACTCGCTACTCGCCTTCCCTTCCATTTTTCTACACATAATAAGGTATCTCCACAACACTCTCTCGCCAGTTCCCACAATGGGATTTCGTATTTATTAATGCGACAGAAAACTAGGTCATTCCAGAAGATAGTTTCTTGTCAAACATATATAATACTTATAGAATTATGATGTATTTTATGATGAATTACATGTAATTTTACCATTAACAGCTAATAAAAATGTTGTAAGTAAATTTCAGAAAATAGTTTTTTTTTTCACTTTTCAAAGAAAATAACCCGATTTATGAACCTTCTCTCTATGCCACTGTGCGTTTATTTGTGGACTTAACAATGCTTATACTGTGTAGAAATGGACATACTTTTTTATGAAAATAAAGTTAGGACAATTACTATGATCAGTTTTTTTCTTTTTTGTGATTGTTACACATTGCACATTTTTGTCATTCTTTTTCTACAAACAGTAATAGAAACTAGGTCACTATTCAACTATGCCAACCTCCAGAAAGCTAAAACATTAATCTCCAAAAAGCCCATTGAATTTCCTTTTCAAGAGTGTATAACAATGTATGTTTTAGTCTTGTAGTCTTAGAGAAATCGTTAAAATATTGAGAGACCCTAAAAATTCTATCGAAAATCCTGAAATCCCATAAACTGGTTTAAACCTGGATTTCTTCACGTGATCTGTTATGTCCACATGCGCAAAGAGGCACAATACTTACAGGCGAACCCACTCCGGATTTAGAACACTGAGCAGTCATGAGATTCCACTATGGTGATAGTTTCATAACGACCGTTTTGCCTTTAACATAACTCACTTGCATTTAACTTCAAATTTTTAGAGACCCCCATTATTGTTAATTCCAAGAAAGCAGGTCACGTGACGTGATATTTCCATAATATTTTATATAATGTGGAAATATCCTACTAGACAGTGCTATGTTTAGTTCATTATTGAGATCTATAACCAAACTGAGGTAAAAACGCTGGGCAAGTGCGTGCATACGTAGTTGAGTATAGGCGCACATACGGGGTGAGCCTCTCTCTCTCTCTCTCTCTCTCTCTCTCTCNCTCTCTCTCTCTCTCTCTCTCTCTCTCTCTCTCTCTCTCTCTCTCTCTCTCATTTTCAATCTTTGGGTTTCAAATTGTCACCTGTAAATGAAATGGGAAGGAAGTGGCTGTGTCAGCCAATGAAAGTTCCTGTTTCAAAGTACAGAAGTCAAGTAGATGTTACAATAAGCTAAAGTTTGATTAAATTATTTTTGTTTTCGTGGAAGTTGCTTCCCAATCTCGTGGTTCATGTCTGCATTAAAGTACTCGTAGTCTGTACGTTCAGCATTATTGCACATATATTGCAAATATCTTTGTAAAAATTCACAACTAGAAGATGAAACATGAACTCGTCAAACCTTTTTCAGAACTCGTTCCTCACTCATTGCCCTGATTTCTTGATAGTTGAAGTCGTAGGTGTTGTCTTCCTGTAAGGGCTCTAACTCTACTCCATTCCGGAAGTGACGTGCACGCAGCTTCACACCTAGGAGATGTGCGTGTAGAATACTCGCGAAGACTTTGACTTCCTGATCTCCGAGACCCTGGCGTATCAATAACAATAGTTTTATTAACTCTAGTAACGATAGGCGCCTTCAGGTCCAGCCGCCTGCTGGCTGCGTGACCTTTACAGATAATGACCATGACATGTATTGTCTGCCAGCCATTCAACTGGCACCGGGCTGTAAAACTTGGCTGCTGCCTCACAGAGGTCGGCTCTTGCGTGAGGTGAATTTATTCTAGCGTATAACTCAACGTAGTGGAGTGAAGGTGATAACTGGTTCTACCGTAACATCACATGGGTGAATTCACATACTCTGAAAACAATGAGCAATACATGGGAGGAACAGGCTATCAAACAAAAGAATTCTAAAATACAAGTGTTACATATCGTCCGTGCTGACTTATAGCATTTGTAGCATTTGTGTTCCACGACATGAGGTCTGCATAATAAAGAGGAGAAGGGGAAAAGGGGAAATAATTACTAGCAACCAGTTTGGAGAAAAAGTGATTGAATATGGTGAGTTATCTGTAGCATATATTATTGGTTTCATATTTTACAGAAATACTATTATTCGGATAAATATCAGCTTTCTTCAGATATTAAAGCTTAGAAAAGGCAATCCAAGAATGAAACAAAAAAAAAAGAAAAAAATCGAATCAACTTTGGCACACATGGAAACGGGTTCTTTAACAATTTGCAACATTCATCATTATAGACTGAGTGGTGGTAGTTCACTGTTCATTCTGCTTACCCCACACTAAAAATCGAGGTTTTCTTTAATTTAGTTGACAATCTGCGAGATTCTCTAACCACATGCAGATTTAGTGCTGACAGTACCTAACTGACGCAGGCCTCGCTCTAGACACACACTGATTCAATACTGATATTCCTTTCTGACACATGCCTCGCTCTAGATACACACTGATTCAATACTGATATTCCTTTTTGACACATGCCTCGCTCTAGACACACACTGACTCAATACTGATATTCCTTTCTGACACATACCTCGCTCTAGACACACACTGACTCAATACTGATATTCCTTTCTGACACATGCCTTGCTCTAGACACACACTGACTCAATACTGATATTCCTTTCTGACACATGCCTCGTTCTAGACACACACTGACTCAATACTGATATTCCTTTCTGACACATGCCTCGCTCTAGACACACACTGACTCAATACTGATATTCCTTTCTGAAACATGCCTCGCTCTAGACACACACTGACTCAATACGGACATTCCTTTCTGACGCATGCCACGCTCTAGACACACACTGACTCAATACTGACATTTCTTTCTGGCACATGCCTCGCTCTAAACACACACTGACTCATTACTGACATTCCTTTCTGACGCATGCTTCGCTCCATACACACATACAAACTCGATGTTTACAACAGTTTATTGATGCCGACCTTGCTGCTGGCACACACAATGTTAACAGTAACTTTCTGACACCGGCTTTGCTGCCGACACACACGCACACACAGACCCAGTGCTGACACTTATTCACGGATGCAGACCTTGCTGCTGACACACATACACATACAGTGCTGACAGTAACTTTCTGACACAAGTATTGCTCCAGACACACATACACAAATTCAGTGCTGACAGTGCGTCAGTGACGCAAGCAAGACAGCCACTAATGCAGAGATACATACACAGACTCAGTGCTGACAGTACCTTACTGACGCAGGCCTCGCTGCAGTAACCAACAGACAGGAACTCTGAGTAGTAAGGGGGAATAATCTGGTCATTATTCACGGTTACCCCAGTCTCAATGATGCCAGCGTCGTGCTCCCTCAAATCCGTCGTCAAAAATAGTTTGAAACCGGAGTTGTCCACAAAGTCTGAAGGAAAAATATTTCGTCTTATTCATCCATGTAATAGCAGATATATTATGATTCTGTGTCCATTCAGTCATGACTTTATAGTATCCATGAGGATGTCCCATCAATTCCACCCGTTTGGTTATGCCCAGTTCAAAAGTTGAACTATTCTATTCTATTCTATTCTATTCTATTCTATTCTATTCTATTCTATTCTATTCTATTCCTACTTCATAAGTTTGACTGGAAACAAAATACAGATAATGAACTACAGTTCTAAATTATACACTTCATGTATGTTGAATATTATGACGTTATGCCTGTATCTCAAATTATACTTTTATCAGTGAAGAGGCAAATCCACTGCATAATAAACATTTTTAATGCAGCCACATCTTTATCGATGTGACGGCCTAAAGCCCTTTATCAAAATGAAATCTGTAGCCAAGTTTCAGCAAGATTTGCTTGGTTTCAATGGCTCAGTTCTACATTGCGGCGAGAGGCGCTCTGATGGGGTTACCTGTGCGCGGCATCATACTTTTCCCAGTCAAAGAACTTATTCCCCTTTCATCTGTTCTAACAATAGAATCGAAAACAGCGCTCTCACGGGGTGCGGCCTACGATATCGTTACGATGACGTTTTGGCATACGTAACAAGAAAAAGAAAAGGTGTTTAGTACTTTACCTGAGCGCAAGCCAGGGTTGTCGTAATGGGTCTCCAGTCTGAAATACTTGGGATCTCGTGCAGTGCCGAACGAATGACCCACGTTAAGAGGGTAGTTGTATGCCTACAATAAAATGCAGTGTAGCGTCGTTATCACTTCGTTTCAAATTTAAATACTTTTGTTTGTGTGGTTTTACTTTTTGAAAACATACGACATATTTATATATATAAATACTGTATCAACATCATTCCGTGAACCCTTTTTTTTTCAGAAAATTATATTGATCTTATGATTATTATTTTTTCATTTGGTCTCCAAGAAACAAAGGGGCGGAGGGAGGGGGAAGGGGGATTTTTATTTTCAGAAAATGCATATTAATTTTACTTTTTTTTTGGGGGTCTCCAAGAAGCAACGTGGTGGCGAGGGGGTGAGAGAGGGGTAGAGGGCCTATGATACAAATTCTTTAAGAACATTCTTTCATAAAGCAAGCTATATTTGGCTAATCTACTGTGGGGAATCTAATGAGGAATATTTCTATCTCCGACGGATCCGAATCGCATCAAGAACACTTCCTGAGGGACGTAATTCTAAATTTAGAACACGCACGTTGAAGTTGATTCTTACTGCAGATTTTGGGTACAAATTTGTTTCGTGTAGATGTTTTCATTCAGAGTTTAAATGGGAGAAATAGAATCTTAGATTACATAAAGGAAACCACGGATTTCCTCTGAGGCTCGACCTTTCACATTTTGGGTGAATGCTCCATACTGTTAAAAGGTCTCGCCATTGGAAAATGCATTCCATAACGAGCAGTGTAACATTCTTCATTGACCATTTCTCTTCATTTCGTTTAACCTCACGTCGAAGATGAAAATATCTTCAAACATTTACTATTTACTATATTTTATAATAAACTCACAGAGCCTCCCACAGCCCAGGCTACAATGACGTTGTCACAGTCGGCACCATAATGTGGGTTCTCTTGGTCACAGTCCCACTCGTAACCCAACCACTTGTCGTCCAGGTCTCCAGTGCAGTAGTAGAGTAGGATGTGGTGCAGCAGTTTCTCATGGCCTGGCTGGATGATGGGTTCGTACTGAAAGGAAGAGACATTTCAAGATATTTGTAACAGAGGAGTCATTTCAGTTGTAACTTTTCAAGCCATTTGTTACAGTGAGTGGTTTCATTTATAATATTTTAAGTCATTTGTAAAGGAAAGTCATTTCATTTAGGACATTTAGAATCATTTGTAACAGAAAAGTCATCCCTTTTACAACTTTCAAGCCAGATGTAATAGAAAAGTCATTTCTTTTGTTATATTTTAAGCCATTTACTCTATAGAGTCATTTTATTTATCACATTTTAAGCCTTCTGTAAAAGAAAAGTTGTTCCATTTATAACTTTTCAAGCCATTTGCTACAGGGAGTGATTTCATTTTTATTTTAAGCCATTGTAACAGGGAAGTAATTTGTAACAGAAAAGCCATCTCATTCATACCATTCTAAGCCATTTGTAACAGAAAAGTTATTTTCCTTGTAACATTTCAGGCCATTTCCTATAAAGTCATTTTATTTTTGCCATTTTAAGCCATTTATAATAGAAAAGTCATTTCCATTTATAACTTTCCGGGCTATTTGTAACGGAAGAGTCATTTGACTTATAACTTTGGAATTCATTTGTAACATCTAGGTCATTCCATTTATAACATTTTAAGCCATGTATGTAAAAGAGAAATTATCTCATTTGTAACATAATTTCAAGAATTCGGAACACAAAAGTAATTTCATCAATAACATTTCAAGTCATTTGTATCAGAGGAGTTATGTTTGTAGCAACATGGCAAAGATTAAGTAGCAAGTGTAGGTGGAGAGGTTTCACTGATGACCATAAAAGATGAAGGTTTCTATTTTCTCCCTGTCCCTGATCACCAAAGTTATGAATATATTCCTTGGCGCCATTCTTACACTTCCTCTCACAAGCAACAAGAATGCCGAAAGATCCCAGAGGATTTTTGGAAGACACATGGCGAAAGAGGAGGTAAGAAAGGATTTGGAATTGGGGGGAGGGTGGAGGAGGGGGGAGAGAAGCAATGACCTACTTACCCTGATCATGTGATACTTCTGATCCAGGTCTGGCATCTTAGAGAGAATACAGTGGTACGTGGTGTCTCGAGAGGGGACAGAAAACTGCAGGAGAAAGTACAATGGAATTCTGTTAACACAATCATTGCTTTACACGAACCCCCTGTACAAAAGACTCCTGTTTAACAGTCGCACCTGCTTTGTTTCTCATAAAAAGCACCCTGGATATCACATAACTTCTGATAGCACATCCTCAGTGGTTGGTCCGAAGGCCGTTCTTAATTTGCCAGCTCCTACAGAGCTCACTTCCGGTGCAGTAAACACAATGTAAATGTAAATTGTAGTAAGTAGTGTGACTGGGTCGGCAAATTTTGCTTTCGTAGTGAAAAATGTATCAGCCAATAAAAGCCAATGTAACCGACCATATCAACCAATCATAATTATTCCTCTGAAAATGGAATAATATTAGAGAGCGGTAGTAATGACTGCTGGAATTGTGGCTTGCAATGCACGGACGACAGAACAGTATGTAATACCAGAAAGTGGTTTAGCCCTTGCTTAACACAGTCTCATTCAGCACTCCCAACTGCTTTCTTTCTTATACAAAAGAATTTCGATAACACAAAGTTTCTGATAGTACATGCCTAGTAGCCTGGTCTGAAGGGTAGTTTTGTTATCAGAGGTATGCTATGGTCGAGTGTATGTGCATGAGTTAAAGTTTTAGAGAATCACGAATGTACAGTATGACCTAAAAAATCTCCTATTCTTACAAAATTTGAAATGATGTACGGCTTTCCTACAGTTCGTTGTTGTTGTTCGTGGTTGTTGTTGTTGTTGTTGTTGTTGTTGTTGTTGTTGTTGTTGTTGTTGTGTCATCGCTTAAGTGCAACAATAACAATAATAATAATAATAATGCGATTTATAAGTATCCCATCCAGGCTTATGCCCGCTCGTGCGACTTCACACTATTATTGCCCCGGCAGGCCAAGCAACTTTAGAGCTTTCTTAACTCCCTGGGAAGTATACAGTGTCGCCGCCATATACAGGCTCTGATCATTAACATTCTGACAATATATTTCACTGCCTATAGCCAGGTACCCATTTTACAGACAGGTGGACTAGGAAAATGTGAATGAAATGCTTTCCCATCGCACCTACAACATGACGGTGGTCGGGAATCGAACCCATGGCCTTTAGATCTTGAGTCCAACATCGCAACCGTTCGGCCACGCTGTTTTACAATACCTTGATAAATGCCAAAATGTAAATTTTCCAGGAGTAGGACCAAAAAAAAAATAGAATCATTTTCTTAAACTTGCACTCAGTAAAGATATTCTTTGGAAGTAAGTTCTACTGGTGAATGCGGTATGACCTATAAAAGGGCTCAGTCTGTTGAGTTAGAACTTACAGAACTACAAGAAAAAAAAAAATCAGAGTTTCATTGGTTTGTTGTTGTTGTTTTTTTTGTCATTGACATTGCTTATTGCAAAAATCTAACATTGGCTCATACTGGGAAAAGAGCACTAGCTTTCTGAATAATTGAGAACTTACGCATTAACGAAGGAATTTCTTACCATCGTAAGAATTCCATTCACTCTGCATGTTGAACGCTATTAAGGGTGCATTCAACACCGATGCACTAATGTAACCCTCAAGATGGTAAGAGATCCCATCGTTAATGCGCAAGCTCTCAAGTGACATATTATTGTGACATGACTTAGCAAGTGCGTGCAATATTCTAACTTTCTGTCGGTGATTTCTATAAGACAGTATGTTACAGTTTGCTATCGCATCAGCAAACTACTGAAGCCAGAGTTCCGTGGTTTCGACACAATAAGTTGCAGGAGCCTAACTGGTAAAAAAAACTGGACTATCAGAGTCGATAACCTGTCCTTTGGACATATTGTGTATGAATTATCGTATAACATGAAACCACACCGCAAAAGTAATGAAATTCAGTCTTGAATTAGTTAAAAAATTATTGTTGCAGGCAGTACTTTCCAATGGCTTCAGCGGATTTCATTTGTGCGGGCCTGTGATCTGCAAAAGAAGGACAAAATTTTAACCCATTTTCATCTAATTTAAAATTGTGAAAAGTCCAAAATAGGACCCCCACTGTAAACAGTATATAATTTGAACACAGTCATATCACCAGACGTGCAGACTAGCCTTGGCCTTTACGGAACGTGCCTGTGGTTCGAGGAGAAAGTTGTATTAAATGGCTCAAAGAGGCTTTTACAATTTGGCTCCTGCAACCAATATGCGCGCATTACTGGCGGTCCAGTTTAAAACCCGACTGTCGATCAAGGTGTTTGTTGGGCATTGCATCTGAGCGACGCGTACGATTTAACAATTCGTCGTTGTTCTGACATAGTAACGGAGATCGATCTGGCTAGTTTTCAGCTAGAGCTAGAGGTTTCACTATGCGAGACCAAAATCTGTTTAGTTTCTGGTGTTTATCAAAACCACAGTCGCTATGACTTAAAAAACTAATTAGAATTTTGCCAAATTTACAAAATGAAATAGTCATGGTAAATGGTGTAAATAATTCAGTACCCCAAAAATGGCCATCTCCGTCACCATTTCAGAAGAGCGACTTATTTTTCAAGCTCTACGTGTCATAGGTATCGAATTTATTTCAATTCTGATATCTAGCGCTGGGTGGGCATTCCGATATTTTCCAATACTTATTGATATTTTCGAAACTTTTGATACCTTTTGATACGACCAACCAGCTTTGCACTGAGAAGACCGGGTAGCTGCGTTTAATACTGAGGATTTAGATGAGATCGAAATTCATTTCGACGCGGCGTTGATACCAAGTCCCCATAAGCTCTTAGGTAGAGTATTTTATATCATATTATATATTTTATATGCTGTCACCACATGTATCGAAAGGATCGATATGGTATCGAAATAACAGAGCTTGAAGTTTGATACGGAATCAAAATTCCTAAAATCGAAAATATGGATACCCAGGAACGATATTGTTCACCACCAGAGTAGGCTTGCTCTATTATTCCTTACGTTTTTGTTGAGGAAGTCGATGGTCATTAGATTGCTGTACGTTGACGCGTCACTTTGCTCTGTGACGGGCGGGTCTAAGAGGAGGAGGGACCTAACGCCCCGCCTATCTGGTCCGTGGTAGCCAATGTTATTGTGGGAGGCGGGGTCATCGGGATGGTAGCTGAAGATGACCCTCGTAGTACCTTTCTGTGAGTGAATGAAGATAATAATAATAATAATAGTTTTAGTAAATTCATTATACATTTTTCAAAAAGTTTTGTGTCGTTGGGCAGAATCACATTTAGTTTTAAAGATAATAATAATAACACTGTAATAATAATAATAATAATGAGGTTCATAAGTCTAATATCCAGGCCAATGCCATTTCATGCAACTTCATATTATAATTATCCCAACGCCAGACCATTCTAGAATCTTCTCAACTCCTTGGAGAGAGTACCATTCAACTGCCATTTATAGGCGATGGCCAGAGTTTTCTCAGAATATCTTTCACTGCCTATAAATATGTTGCAGATTTACGGCAAATCCACCATGGAAAATTTGAATGCAATACATTCCCAGGACACTTATATGCATGACCATGGCAAACATCGAACCCACTGTCTTTTGATTCTGAGTCAAACGCTTTCGCCGTTCGACAGCGCCTCTGACTAAACACAGGCCTGCTAGAGCCAGTAAAACTGCAAGTTGCAATATTTGTTTTTGTTGCTCGATATCAACAGCCAACTGAATAATCTTCCATTTCTGTGATGGCTTACAAGTCATAAATCACACAAAAGAATGACAACATCAACACAAAATACACATATTAAAACAATGAGAAATGCACTATTGTCTAGTGTGCGATAACCCCTTCCTATCCTCCAAAAGACTAGCGGCTTGGTAAATGATAAGTGAACTTCCTTTGAAAATTTAATTAGATGTATATTCAGAGGTATCTTTCTTCATTAAATCATTCAAATTAAATTTGAGCTTAACCCCGACTCCAGTCTCACGGAAACACAGTTATAGGCAGTTCACCTCTCTCATTTGAGTGAGTTTTTGAGGAGAGGCCAAAAACTATATTAGAAAATGCAAGAAAATAATACCATTTACAAGATTTGGTGCTCTTTTTTAACCAATGGCTTTGTGACATTTGGTAGGTGTATAGGATTATAGCAAGCAAAGCAACAGTCCAGTTTGCAAATTGCCTATCTCAGAAATAAACAGTTTGCAAACCGGATTACTTGTAACAAAATAGATCGGTAGTATCTCCTACCAGTATTGGCAAGTCCTGGGGATCACAAGTTTCCAGTTTCCGCACCATCTTTAGACTTGTGTAGTTCCCATTCTCCGCCGCTCCCAGTAGGGTCCAGTCTTGTTGGGTGTCTTCTATGGGCATAAACTCACCGTCGGCGTGACGGTCCTGGCAAGGTGGAAAAAATATCGCAGTTATAAGCTATGAAGAAGATAATACTAATACATAATAAAGTGCATTTACATAGCGCTTCACCCGTAAAGGGCTCGAAGAACTCTACAGCGACATGCACAAATACTCACCCACAAACATGCACACAGTCAATAAACACATAAGCTTACACGCACAGCACATGCACACAAACACATACACACTCGTATTCATTCGCACGTACACACACAGCACCTGTATGTGTGTGCACCAAAGAGGTTATAATACGTCTTTGGTGTGCACTCAAAAGGTAGGAGTCTCAAGGTCAGTGAGGAGCATGGATTCCAACCTCCGATACCAAGATGCGTGAGAGTAGATTCCGAACAGGTAATAAACTTAGTCAGTATGCAGGTGAAAACCAGTGTTCACTCACTTTAAGGGGGACTTTAACTTTTTGAAGTGGGTCAAACAACACCCACTTGTTTCTTTAATAACTGGCTGAATGAGAAGCCAAAATTTTGTATTTCTGTCTGACTTTTAGAGCGCTTTTGGCCAATAAGTTATAATGTAGACTAGATATATAGACCCGGTTTTTTTTAAAAGATAAAACTTGACTGTCTCAGTGTTCTGGTTTCCACTGTTCTAATGTAGGTCGATTGTATTGTACTTGTGGTCCAATTTTCGTTCCGACCACAACTATAACTAATCTATCATTTCGCATTTTGGCGTGCAATCCAAAGGCATTTGCGCTAGAACTGTACACCAAAGCGTTCCAAAAGTTAGCAGTCAAAATGCCAATAAACTTATAATTGCGTGACCAATGTCCCGCCTCCCCAAGCCTTACCACTCCCACCCCCTCCCCCCGTCTTGTTTGGGAAAATTAACGAGACGAATCGCTGTAGACGAGGAAGTTAAGAATCTGATTATTCATTTGAGAGCTTGCGCAGTAACGAAGGGATCTTTTACCGTCATAAGAAGTACATTAGTGCATCAGTGCTGAATGCACCCGCAGTAGCATTCAACACACAGAGTAAGATGGTAAGAGATACTATCGTTAAAGCGCAAGCTCTCCATTGTTAATACACTCATCCCAAGGTAACTTTAATCAGGACTCAGTGATAGCTCTGTGAAAGCGATTCTCTAGTCTTGACCAACACTTTGACCGTACTCACAGAGAAATGTGTCTGTCCATCCTTCACCCAGCCAATGACCACATCAGAACCTTGCATACCACCGTTGGGGGAGATGCCAAAACCAATATAACCTGAAATTATTTGCATAAGATTGAACATACTCGAAGCTTTGATTTGTAATACTCTTTTGTTATTGTTGTTGTTATGACAGTCCTGCTTAGGGTGTTTCTTGGATAGGTCGTGCACAATATAAAATGAATATTTATCCAATGATACATTTGTTATCAGGAAGCTAAAACTGCTTCAAGATTTTGGTGTCACTTCCCTATTTGGAAAAAAAACATTAACTATCTGACCAAAAAAAAAAAACAGCAAGAAAGGCAAATAGACAAGAAAACTGCAGTTGGGCGAGTATAAGTGTTTCCTTAAAATCCTTGAACTAAATCTTCCGTCAAAGGTTGTTGTTGTTGTTGTTGTTGTTGTCGTTGTCATCGTTGGTGTTGATATCAGTGTTGTTGTTGTTGTTGTTGTTGTTGTTGTTGTTGTTGTTGTTGTTGTTGTTGTTGTTGGGTGATGGTGGTAGTGATGGCGAGGTTAAAATCTTCACCGAATCACCATGAAATTCAAAGAAAATGAGGTCACCTGACAACTTCAACTGCATAAATAACATCATCAATATTTGAACTTTAGATCTAAAGCCAGTCATGTTGCTTTGTCTACTGTGCTAGCTCTTGTTGCTGCGTTGGCTAATTCTATTTCTTCTACTACTCCACTTACCATCTGTCATTATGTGAGTCTCGAAGATGTTGTGACTGTCGTTAAAGTACAACTTCACTCTTCAATGGCGTTCTTCATTTATAGATTTTTTTTTTTCCGGGGATTGTTCGGAAATCTCAGAACATTGCAATAATTTCAAGGGACTATCAATATTATTCCTTCCTCCCCAACCACTCTCTCCCAAAAAAAATAAAACCAGGCAACAGTAGCAAAGATTGTGTCTCACCATTTGTCATGACGTGTGTCTCAAAGATGATGTGGGTGTCGTTGAAGTCCCAGTACAGTTCATAGTTCTCATCCAGTTGTACATAGTAAGAGAAGTTCTGGCTTGGTAGCGGTTCTGGTGAGAGAGAGAGAGAGAGAAAGCGAGATTAATGGTTGGGTAGGATGACTGGTAATCAAGTAGGCCTGTGTAGTAGATAGGTGAAGTCAAGTAGGATAAAGGGGGAAGTGCTCAAGAAGACAATTAATTTAATGCAGAGAGAAAATGAAAGATGGAAAGAAATTGATGTGGTGGGAATCGAACCCGCGACCTCTGCGTCGGCACCCATCGCCTCGCCGTCAGTTTGAAATCAGGAAGACCTCTATACACGACCACACCACCACTCCAAAAAAAGTGGCTTAGTGGCCGGGGTCTTTCCCGAAGCCGAACAGAAGACTAGCAGGCAGTCATAGCGCTAGGCACGAGACTCACACACACACCACAAGCTTCCCCGCCCTCCCCCCCTCTTC
>JAWQUT010000278.1:170809-182090 GCA_033807755.1 Ellobium chinense
CATCAAAGAAATTTAATCTCCTTACCAAAAATATGGCCGAAATTACTTCCTCCGCTTAATCGCCGCTCCGCTTAATCGACCACTTTTTCCGTGATCCCGAGGATGGGCGATTAAGCGGAGTCGACTGTATTTAGCACCGATGCACTAATGTAATTCTTACGATCGTAAGAATTATCTACCTTCTTTGTCTCCCTCAGGGATTTGGCATTCAGGAGTTAGAGGTCCTAATGTGAATCTAGGGCTGAGTTTCGTAGACCGTTTGGGGTATAAACTGACGTCATTTTGAATATGCAGGGGCCGTCCCTCGGACAGCGGACTCCGCTCATTGGCTGTATCGCCTATATCATACTCGAAATGACTCAAAAAAATGTATACTCGAAGAAGAAAACCAAAACGCATCCTAGGGCTGTTCGCGCATTGACCAAACTAGAATTTACTCACAGTTACAGTCTTTTCACAGACATTAGACAACTTTTATTTCAAGTTTGGATCTTTGACGGACTGTTATGGCGGAGGCAGCCACAGGCAGTCATGAGCATTTTAAAGCCTTGATGTTACGATCATATCACACGTTACGAACTATATAATAATAATAATGATAATAATGATAATCATATAAATAATAATAATGATGATAATGATAATAATAATATAATAATAATGATAATAATGATAATGACAACAATAATAATAATAAATACAAGGATAATTTTTTATAGCCTCTCACCTCTGAAAAGCCTGAGGCGTTTTATTTCACACACTACCATCAGATACACGCACATCATATTATAAACCATAAATATAATTATGCAAAAACGTCATTATATGAAGAAATTCACAAGCATTGCAAGTATGACATGGACTGTGTACTCTGACAGATACTTTATGAACAGATATGTTTTTAACGGATGTTTAAATGGATCAAGGCCGGTTTCATTTCAAATCGTTGCTGGCAGGGAGTTCCAAATTAAATGCCCAGAATGGGAAAAAGTTTGAAATTCACATCCGATTCTACTCTGCAACATGCAATATGATACAACTTTCTTTTGTGTCTGTTCCACATAGTTTAATTATTGTCTAAATATTATTTTCATGGGAATTATCGATGCTTTTGTATTTTGTTATTGTTCCTATTGTTGTCTGTTAAATGTGTTCCCTAGTGTCTGAGGTGTACCATTTTTTTTGTATCTTTATGTACACCTGAGAGTAACAACAGGAAATGCGATATGCGCATTCCTACCTCCGCCAAAACGGTGCATAAGAGATTCGAAATGATAAATAAAAAAAAGCTCTCTCTTTTATCGTCCGTGTTACTGTTTAACATCGTAATCCACAAACTGGGTCAAATATACATTATGATATATCATTTTGACCAGAACAGAATTCCAGCCATGTTCTAATGAGATAAAATGGAACCTCGATTTTATGTATTCATTTAATAATACCTTGTTATTAAGTGTAAATTTCCATGCAAGGATCCATTCTTCTTCGATCAATGCTCAATTTAAATTGACTTCGTTATAACTGATAACGTTATGATAAAAGAATGAAAAGATACAAGGCCTATTAACAATACAGTGGAAACTTGATCTTAACTATTCATCCAATAAGCATACCTTATATTTCACATTCAAGGATTCATTCTTATTCTATCAATGTTTTATTTAGATTGACCTTGTCATAAAGTATAATACTACGATAAAACGATATATATCTATATAGTATGCTTGCACCTAAAATTAAGAAGACATTAAAACCTTGATATTAAGTATTCATTGAATAGCAATACCTTGTTATTAAGCTTAAATTTCACATGCACGGATTCATTATTCTTCTATCAATGCATTATTTAGTGGACTTCGATATAGACTATGCTTACACCTCAATTAATAATATAGTGAAACCTCGATATTAAGGACTCATGTATAAAGTAGTATAGATATACCAGACCTGAACAAGCTTACCTGCTGCTTTTCAAGATACTACACTGCAAAATTTTTGTTTGCTCTGGAGTTTTCTGTTCAGTGCCCTCTGCTGGCAGCAAAGATAATATGAGAATGACAGCGGAGAAACGAAGCTTTTATCACATAGACTGACTCATCGTATACTGATAATACACATACAAAAATCTGAGTCGTTCGAGGGGGTCGTGGCCTTGGAAATATGGGCTATGGACTGTGTTCTATTATCTCATGACCAACATTCATTCATTCATTCATTCATTCATTCATTCATTCATTCATTCATTCATTCATTCATTAAAAATGAAAGCCAATATGTTTTTCCTTCATCCGATGGGATTAATTTTCATATCCATATATCTAATTTACCTTCACAGGTACATCTACAACAAAACATTAATTACACTAAATGGGAATGGAATTCCTGACAAGGTCATTGCTAGTCGCCGCACTGCAGCACCTTGGTGCTTTCAGCTCAGGGTATTGATCTATATCTGAATGACCGAAAAAGTAGGGGAGGTGCCTTTTATTTCTAAAACACATATTTAAAAAGACTAAAATTGCTAAACCTGTTAGCTGAGCCCAAAAATTTCATTCCTGACCATCTTTAGATGATAAGAGTAACTTCCAACCACAAGATAACGCTGCATATCCATCCCTAACCCCAGTAATTTCATAGTCTAAAAAAATACTTGGTTTATTTTCATTTCATTTACATTTTCTTCACCCCAGGCATCTATAGAATGGGTACCTGACTATAGGCAGTGGAAGATATTACAGTATCAGAATGCTAGTTGTCAGCGTCTGTTAAAGTCAGCTTCACTGTATGCTCCCTCCTCAGGAAGTTGATAAAGTCTTGGATGTACAGGCCTGCTGGGTAATAACAGCTTGAAATTTCATGAGTGGGCACTAGCCTGGAAACAAGATTTTTAAACTGTATCATCATCATCTTCATCATAATTATTATTATTATTATTATTGTTATTATTATATTGCTATCACTACTACCACTACTACCACCACCACAACTACTACTGCTATTGCTGCTGCTACTACTTCTACTACTACTACTACTACACTACCATTATCATTATTATTATTGTTATGATTTTTACCATTATTATTAATATTAAACATAATATATTCATCGTTGAACTGGGTTGTGGTCAAGTATCATAGACAGTTATAGCTCACTGCATCAGCAGTTTACATTACATTACTAGAGTTTTAGTTTAAAAGACTGTATGTCCCAATAGTTTTCTTGTGGATATACGATCTTTTATTAGGGAACTCCAGATTAAACCCACAGTTAGTTGTTTTGTTGTTGTTGTTGTTTTATTGCTGGAGAGCTCAAAATTGTTTCAGCGCACTTCCATGTTCATTTCTGGTATAATAAATAGAAGATCTGGCATAAAGGACAAGTATATGATTCCCTGTTTCCTATTCAACTTTGAATGGAAACATCTACACGAACCAAATTTGTAGCGAAAATTCGCAGAAATGATTAAATGTAACTTTCAACAATGAAAGTACCACTTACACGTATTTTATCATCGACAGCGTAGTAATACACAGTTCAGAAAAGACGCGCAATATCACGTGACGCAAACCCAAGGGAGATGGACTATTTTCCCATAGTTTTCAGTTTTATCAGTAGGCCAGAAAATGGTTTGGGGTCAGCCAAACACTGATAAGAGTCCCCACACGAGGTGATGCAAGCTGCTAAAAATAGCAAAATGAGTTATACTCTATCCACGTAGTGCAGCTTTGTGGTTTGCACTTGACAATGTCACCACACACTTCACTTCTGGTCATGTATCAGGGGATTTAGGCCTAGATCTAAACAAATTTGACACAATGAATGTGAATCACGTTCCCCCTGACAACATCATGAATCAGCATTGCCTTTGTATTCAACACGAAATAAGATAATGTGTTACTAAATGATGTCATAGTCTCTTTGCACTCTGTGCAGAGATTACCGAATGAGGTTTTGCCAAAGTACAGGCCTAATGGCAATAGCCATGCAAAGGCCAAAGATTTCTTGCGTCCAGGAACGAGGTAAACATAGGCAGCTCCTATAGTTCCCTGCCTGCTTCACGTCCCACCACACTTCCCTTGTCAGTCACCATAAAAACTGACTTACAAATAATTTGGCTCTCGTCTCTCTCATTTTCCTTTCCCTTATCTGTAGCGTCTTGAATAATGCGACTAATTATTAATTGTTAATCCAGTCCCGGTTTATTATTATTGTTGATTGTAATCCAATCCAGGTTTAGAAGAGAGGGAACAAAAATACTGTTGATTGTAATCCAATCCAGGTTTAGAAGAGAGGGAACAAAAATATTGTTGATTGTAATCCAATCCAGGTTTAGAAGAGGGGGAACAAAAATATTGTTGATTGTAATCCAATCCAACTTTAGAAAAGGGGGAACAAAATAAAGATGGCCATGAGGCGTGCGAGGTTTGAAGTTCAGAGTTGGTCTCCATTGTTGTCTGCATGCACTGGAATGAATACACAAGGCAGTAGACAGGAATGTAGACAGGAATGGTACATTGGCGATGAGGATGCTGAAAGAGGCTAGTGAAACCCGTTAGGTTAGGGAAGTCTAATCCGATTTGCTGCTTGGAGCCAACAGTTTTCTCTACAGCCACTTACAAGAAATTCCACAATCTCTAATCCTTCTTTAATAGTTTGCAGCTTTCAATGGGCTTCTTAAAAATCATGTTTAAAATATAGGTCTTTCATTTTGTTTTCGAGCTACGAACCAATACTTCGAAAGGCGTAAACAAGCTATCTAGTTTCCTTAACGACAAGTGTTCCGCACAGAAGGCCATACCAAAACGGAAGTAAATGGCCCTAAGTTCAAGTTTAATTTACAAAATCAGGCGAGAATGCAAACTAATTTGCAGGTAAGGTTACAAATCTAGAGTCTATTCTGCATAATCTCTCCAAAGACTTTTTACTGTCTTCCTAAAGCAAACGATAATACTCTATTATCATCCAAATAGATATCTGTAACCTGAAGGAAGAAATGTGTTGACAGTGAAACATCAAAAACATCTCATTGGAATGATTTCTTAGATACTGTGCTACTCCTAGAGCTGTCTCTGTGAAGCCGGAATAGTTAAGTTGTCAGTTCTAAAGTCACTGTCAAAAAGGTCAATCCTTTTACAGTTTCTCCCGCGGAGTACCGATGTACCTAAGGGGTCTAGAACCGGGTCAGATAGTGTAAGGGTATGTGGGGAACTTTTTGGTGATAACAAAACTTCACTCCGGCTGCAGATAGCAAAAGGGCACACGAAACTTGCGCTCAGACCCGTGCAAATGATCACGTAGGTTTAGATTAGTATCAGCACTGACATCAGAGATTCCGGAGTACAGGTTATGTACCCTCAAACTTGAAAATCTCGGAGGTGCAGGGAACTAGAGCCAAATGCACTTCTGACCAGTAACTATATTATGTCGAAAGGCGGGGTGATTAGGGGAATATGTAATCCTGAGGGTTGTCCAGTTTCCTTGCTTGCTTGCTTGCTTGCTTGCTTGTTTGGTCGGTCGGTCGGTTGGTTGGTTGGCTGGCTGGCTGGCTGGTTGGTTGGCTGGCTGCTTGCTTGCTTAGTTGGTTGGTTGGTTGGTTTGCTGATTGGTTGGTTGGTTGGTTGGTTGGTTGGTTGGTTGGTTGGTTGGTTGGTTGGTTGGACGGTTGGTCGGTCGGTCGATCGGTCGGTCGGTTGGTTGGTTGGTTGGTTAGGCGATTGGTTGGCTGGCTGCTTGCATGCTTGACTGGCTGACTAGCTGGCGCTAGCTGGTTGCTTGGTCAGTTGGTTGGCCTGTTTATAATATCTAGCTATCGAAAAAAACGTTCATTTTTCTCCTCTCTGCAGGTACACGCATATATGGAAATCTTTTTCTTGTCGTTCTTACTTTGTCCCATCTTCCCTCTGTACTTAAAAATGTTCTGCCCAGAAAAGCAAGTGCTCCGCCTCCTCATTTACCCACATCTTAAATGAAAATGAAAACGAAAATGAAAATACGACTTTATTTACCCCGTAGGAAAATTGTTTTACAATGTCATACAATGTTAAAAATCTCATTCATAATACAAACACATATTAACGATACACATCGTGCATGTAAATACATAATGTTACAAATGAAATACATAACAAAGTCATTACGGGTCGCCAGCAGTGCAGCGCCCTGGTTCTCCCCCCCCCCCCCCCCCCCCAGCCCTNCAGCTCTCTGGTACTCATTTACACCTGAGTCGAGTGAGGAAATGGAAGTGAAGTGTCTTTCCCTAGGACACCACAACGTAAACCGCCCAGCTCTCGAGTCAAAACACATAAAACTTAGACAGCCTGAACTCAAATCCTTGCCAATACGGACATCCTGGAAGAATCAAAAGTCCCACACGCTTCCATCTCGTTACCAGTAGCAGAAACCTTTATATCACACCCCTTTCCCTGAAGATGTAAATTTTGTTCATAGCTTTGTAGAGTATGAATAGTCTACTGGTCGATCGAAGACATTGACAACTATTCCATGAAACAACAGGCAAGAGCGGCATCAGCAAGGATATGAACGACAAAAAAAACAAAAACGTCAACAACAACAACAACAACAACAACGACGACAACAGTAGCTGCTACAGCAACAATCATGCAATTACAGCGAGATCGAGTCGCATCGTCGCGATATGCACGAGAACGCGCCAGTTTCTGGCCCCAGATGTCTTTATCAGCATTTATCGTCAACCTTGGGGTCAACAAAACACAGTACAAGTAGTCTACAACATTGTACAGGCCACGGAACACATGAGACAGCGTGCTTCTTTTAGATACAATGACAGTCCGTCACACGACTTTGACATGTCAGCTTCGTCATTGGTGCCATAAGAAGTCGTGTCCTGCAGAAATGAGACTTGGAGAAACATGAGAGCTTGAGCATTAACGATGGGATCTCTTACCATTGTAGGAATTACATTAAAGTCACATGTTGGGCGTTACTTAGGATGCATTCAGCATCGATGTACTAACGGAATTCTTACGGTGATAAGAGATCCCATTGTTAAGGCGCAAGCTCTCAAAAGAACAGTCTACCCAGTTTACAACTTCCATATTCTCTAGTCCAAAGATCCCATATTCCTCATATTATATATATATTATTTTTCATTTTCAAGTGACTTTATAAAGATTTTGAGCTCATAATGAAATCCAGTGAAGGATTATTAAATGAAGTGATATCTGGACGTCTATATTTCACCTTGATCTAATTCACGGAATGTGACCGTACATGGCAACACGGATTATTTGTCCTTGCGCTGAAATAGCAAGTTCAACTTTCCGAATCAGCCAGTCAGGACAAACAATTCCGTAGTTCCCATGGTCTGGGAGTGAGACTGCAGTGACTGAGTATTACTTACAATTACTTATAAGTAAAAGTTGTGAAAAGCAGAGCTACAAAGTATATAAAAAAAGAAGCTTGTCTTGTTTTGCTTTAGTTTTTCGGAAAAGTCAATTATTCATCAGCCTCAGAAGCACCACGTTTGCATTTAGAAACAGGTGATATCTGAGCTGCATTTATCTGGTCCATGTGCCTGCAGGAAAGGGGCGGTCTTTTCATGCTGTGGGCAGTCCTTCGCTAAGGAAGTATCAGTCTTCATGCAAGCCAAGATGGCTGCGACTAATGCGGAAGAGAAGGAAAATACTGCACTGACTTGTGAGTGGTGATTGTTATACTTATATCTTTGGCTCATTTTTTGGTATTTAGACCATCGCTGATTGTTGCCACACATCCTACTCCGACACTAGGCTGATGATAAAAAGTTCCAATGACAATTTGAAACCCTATGTGAGTGCCACCATCTTGCCGAGCTCTCACTTCCGGTTCTCCCAAAGGCTGAGCTCTCACTTCCGAAGCTCTAATACATTAACTTATAATGAACATTTTTCACTTTTTTTTTTGCTAATTTTTTGGTGATGCTGGGGGTTCCTGTTCAAGTGAAATATGTATGGCCGTATGGGAAAACCCCGTCGGAACTCGCAATGGGTAATTTTGAGCTAGGGCTTGAAAAGTCGAATTTCGATTTCCTGGGCCAAATTGAGATTTCTGCGGAATCAGATAGTTCATTCATTTTTCCTTCATTTCATGTAAATGTTATTAAGGAAAATGAGGATTAAATTGTTTTAAAGCGTTTTAGTGGCGTACCTTTCGCTCAAAAGCGCGATTTAAAAACCTTTAATCACAATTTTCTCAATACAGTATACAACGATAAATTTACAAATGTGTTCATAACTTTGGAACTAATAAAGATATGGACCTAAAATAAAGTGCAAAATGTTCAGAAATAAATGGGCATTAATATTATATCAACTTAATGTTCATATCTGGAAATTATCTGAAGGGCTTTTGCTTCACCCACACATATGAGTTGGGCTCTCTAGTCATCAGCGCTCACAGATACTGACTGAAAAACGGGCATAGGTTTGTGATTCGTACTCAGAAACTGAAGACAAACAGATCTAAGGTTTATGTGTTTGACTCGCGAGCTGGGCGGTTTACGCTGCAGTGTCCTTGGGAAAGACACTTCACTTCCATTTCTTCACTCGACTCAGGTGTAAATGAGTACCTGGCTTTAGAGCTGGGGGGACCAAAGCGCTGCACCGCTAGTGACCAGCAATGACTTTGATATTTTATTTGTAATATTATGTATTTGCATGTGTGGTGTGTATTGTTCTATGTGTTTGTATTATGAATGAGATGTATAACCAAGTATTTGTATGATATTGTAAAACAATTTCCCTAAGGTGTAAATAAAGTCGTATGTTCATTTTTTTTTTATTTCACTTTTTTTTAAACATACGCACGTGCATGTTTTGAAACAAAAGGCTGTAGTGGTCACAGTTTTACAGAGCACTGGGTCAACGGGCGTGAAAACTGTGGCTGTGAATCCGTCAAGGTTATTTTCATTCAGTCTAATTTCGATTATTCTTGCCCGTGTTGCAGTACAGTCTATATTAATAAAACGCTTCAGCCAAATTTGTGTCACAGATTTCTTGAGAACAACGTAACGTAAAAACATGCGGTTTTCACCTAAATTCGTAGAAAAATACACAAAAAGTAACTATACACATCAGTACTCTTTATTTTTATTACCCTTTTTTAAATGAAAAGAATGTGTATAGCAACGAAATACAATCTCCGATAGATCTTTTCAATCCGCCCGATTCGCCAATCGTCCAACTTTTTCATGAAGTCAAATGCATTCGTCTGTGATGCCTTTCGGTGCCCTAGGTATTCTTTCGAAGCTGGTGCGTTGCCTGCCTGCCCATTTGTAAAATGGGGTGTTAGTCTTGTATGCCATATTACATATCCAGCTCGGCTCGTTGAGACCCCCTTTCCCTCCCCCCCCCCNCCCCCCCCCTCTCCTGTTGTTAGTTGTCAACCCACTTGTCTTTAATCTCATTTAACTTCGATGTATAAGTCTAGGCTAATAAAGAATCTGTTATGTCATGGTCACAAAGTAGAAGATAAAAATGCTAGACACCGTAGTGTATTTTCTTCGCTGAGAGCTGACTCTACTGTCTTTTTTTTTATCTAAGTCCTCCCTAATTTTATCAGCGGAGGCTTAAAAGTTTGTTTGTTGAGGGGTTTGACAGAGCCTATCTTACTGACCTGTTTTATGCCCTAGTTTGTAATTTTTCTATACAACCCTTTTTTTCCCCCTTAATCTTTCTTTTGTATCTCTATAAGACAGGGGCGGATCCAGGAAAAAAGGGGGTGGAGGTTCACCACATTATTGACGTAGTCCTGTGAGACCTTTATACAAACTCCAGATTTTATGACATACGAGAATTTTCTCGACCCTCTCACCAATGCATAAAATGCTTATTCTACACTCTTATTCTATTCTCAGCTTTCTGACCTGTGTTCACACCCTCCTTTCTACTTTTTTACCTTTTATACATGTTTCACATGAAATTCACAGTGAGAATGGCCAGAAGTGGTGGGGGAGGGAGGAGGGGGGTATGAGACTAACATGTGAAGTGAACGAGTGATTATTGTTGTGATTAGTTTGTAACCTGATTTATGCATCGTATGGCAGTATGCATGAATGTGAGTTAGCCTGAGTATTGTATTGTAATGAGTTATGTACTACTATGTTTAGACTATTTGATTATTTATTATATACTCTCATGTACCACAGCCAAGGCAATTTTCCTTTCTAAGGATAAGAAAGTCATTCTTATCTTATCTTATCTTATCTTAAATTATCTTATCTTATCTTATCTTATCTTATCTTATACTGTTCTTCATTGCACTGTCCCTTTCTTTGTTTTATTTGATACTGAGGAAGATCCACATATAGGATCGAAAATTTTATTAAACTAATTTCTTCGTTTCATTTTGGATTGTTGCGTTACTACACTGTTGGCAAGTGCGTGCTTTTCAAATATGATGTCAGTATCTGTAGGGCTACGGCATGAAAAGCTTCTTGGAAGTACTGACAAAAGGGAACACATTAATTTGTTCAAATGTAGCACTAATTATAAAAAAGCTGAGGGGGCCGAGGAGTGGATGGGGGAGGGGGGGAGGCTAAGAGCACGAGGTGAAACCCTCTTCCTCCCAGGCCCACCTTGGATCTGCCAACGGGACATACGTGTCTTTGTAACAACTGAGATCTTGCGCACTAACGATGGGATCTCCCACCATAGTAAGAATTACTTTAATTCCATAATATGTTGAGCGTTACTGAGGCCAAACTAAAAGAAACTCAAACTTCAGACTGCCCAGAGATTATCCCAAGCGTGCCCTCTTTTTCTTCTTTAACCCTATCCCTATTTCTGTCCCTAGATCTAAACCAACCTGTAGGTGGGGATTACCTGGATAGTGCCCAATCCCAGTAGCAAAAAAAAAAGGAGGAAGAAAAGGTTGTTTTGTTTTTCGGTTATTGTTTCAGTGTCGACGAATAACGCAGTGTCCACAAATTATATCAAATACAATTTGGTAAGACACCATTGGGTTCAGAATTTCAAGCCGATCTGTCCGACAGTTTCTTAAGTTATGTGGGAGCTCATAAATTTACACGACTAACAATAATTATTTATCAGGAATTACGTTTCTTTGAATATTACAATTTTTAAACAATTTTATCTAGCCTGTATGGAAATTGGTCTATAATGTCACACAATGTTATACACCTTATTCATTATTTAAATTCATAAATCAATACACACCATACATGTAAATACATAATGTTACATAATATGACATATAATAAAGTTATTACTGGTCTTCCGCGGTACAGCGTCCTGATCAC
>JAWQUT010000278.1:182104-198869 GCA_033807755.1 Ellobium chinense
CCCACCCTTCCCACCCAGCCCCAAAGCCAGGTATTCTTTAACGCCTGAGTCGAGCGGGGAAAAAGAAGTGAAACAGCTTTCCCAAGGACACTTTAACATAAACCGCCCGGTCCACGAGTTGAACACGCAAACCTCAGACTTGACAGTCTTCGGTTTCTGCCTACGATTGCCAAATCACACGGTCACGCTGTCTCCCCACTCCAGTCTTCTTTGTGCCAATAAAAATGCTGCATACGATCCGTTTCTTTCCGAACGTTGTTCTAGTATATGAATACGACATTATACATCAGTATAGATGGGTTGATAACACTAGAGAGCTTGCGCATTAACAGTTCAGTTCAGTTTCCTTCAGTTCAGTTCAGTTCAGTTCAGTTTATTATAGGCACTAGGCCAAAAGCATTCAATTCATTCAATTCAATTCAATGCAATTGTGTTTATTCCCATTGTAAAAGTTTACAAAAAATGGGTAACACAGCCACCGTCCGACGGACGCAGTCTTACTTGCAGACATACATTACATCATCATCACTCCCACACACACACACACACACACACTCACACACACCCACACACATATATATATAAACATACTACACATATACACAAGTATCATGGGGTGCCCACTGGGTCACCGTCTCTGACAGAAGCTTCAGAGTCAGCTGAGGTCAGCAGTATTAGGAAGGAGTAAATATATACAGTAGGCTAGACAGAAAAGATGGCGATCATTCTATATTGGGGTGTGGAACGGTTTTTCAAAGTATGGTTTTCACAAATTTTACAATGTTTTGTAAAGTTTTTACGCACTTAGAATTAAATAAATTATGCATTTTTTGAAGATTTGGGTTTGTCGACACATATTTTTCCAGCCATCTTTTCCGTTGCGTATTGTACTTTCTGCATATGATAAATAAAACATGAAATTCATCGCATATATCATCTTTACACAAGTCGCACTTCCTCTCGGCCAGCGCCTGTCCCTGTCATCTGCCAGTTTCCACTGCCAGTTATTTACATAATACATTATACAATTATGAGACATCAGGCAAGCATCTTCATTCATGTCCTCCAGCTTCTTCCTTCAGCATCCTTCATCTACTTTATCTCTTTCGCTCTGCTCTGCCTGGCTCTTCTCATTCTCTCTCCCTCTTTCCCGCTCACATACTTTCACCTTCCCCCACAGTTCCTAACCCTCACGCTTCCAACACAACTCGGACCCCCCCTCCCCCGTCCCCCTCAAAACACACGCCTGCACACGCACGCACGCACGCGCGCGCGCACACACACATACACACACACACACACACACACACACACACACACACACACACACACACACACACACACNCCTACGATGGTAAGTTATCCCATCATCAGTGTGGGAGCTCTGAACTGCCGTCTATTTCGCAGGTGCTTTTTACCTGCCATGTACAAAGGTTAACAACGGAGAAAGATAAGGAGTCGTCACCCTTAAGGACAAAAGACCTTGACTTGTTCCAAGTTGCTGTAATATTTTAGAATTTAGGCCAGTGAACGCGTACAATCTCTTTCTCTGTGGTTCACAATTTACGTATGGCATTCTATCCCCTTTGTTGGTAGCCTAATCCACTTCAACATCTCATCTAACAGAATTCAATCATACAGTTATTCAGTCTGTTATCACATTTCTCCTAAGTATGCCAGGTTGGCTACTTTATAGCCAAATATTGCTGTTTTGTGGAGGATTTGGTGAAAAATTTTTACATGTGGCGGGTTGGCTTTTTTTTTTCTTTCTATTTTCTGGCTAAGGAACGAGATATATTACAAATATAACAATAATAATGCGGTTTATAAGTCTCACGTCCAGGCTGATGCCCGCTCACACGACTTCACACTCTTATTACCCCAGCAGGCCAGGTCACATTAGAAAACTCCCTGGAGAGTATACAGTGCCATTGCTATTATAGGCGCTGATTGCTTGCACGCATTTAGAAGTCACTGACAGCTGAATAAATGTACTCCATTATTTATGACCTATACTTTTTCAGGGGTTACCATTTAAAAAGGGAGTTTTACGGTAAGTTTACAAAATATACGTGGGTAAGAAACAGTTTATTTGTACCTCATTCACTTTAAATAGATAGGAAATCATGGGGTTACTTACTGTTTACCATATTTTTCTCTCCCCTCAAATCTGCTCTTATTCTTCCCTGATTAAATTAATAGACAATTTACATGGCTAGTGTCGTTATCGTTCATACTAATCCATTAAAGAGCTGAACAGCATATATGATCTTGACCATCGTCATTTAATTAGTCATTGCATAAAATTTGCATTCAGACAGCAAAATCGTCTTTTTATATTGCATGGTTTGAACTCTTATTCATATGTTAGGATCACGAATGGTTACATTTGTGCGGACAGATTCTACTTTATGACACACAGTGTATCTATGGGCGGAATACATCTATAGAAAGGTTTTTGGGTTTTTTGTGTTTTTTTGTTGTTGTTTTTTTTTTTTTTGGGGGGGGGGGATATTAAATTGAAAGCTGTGAGTGAAATATTAAATTGCTATCAGCCTTAGCCATGTGCCGCTGGTTTCAAAATTAACGTAAACTTAGGACATATTTTCTTGCAGAAATACCAGTATTAATGTGCAAGTGCTTTCCTTTCCCTATCCATGTAGGTAGACATTCTGCTTTTTATATTATTATGGCATATCATATGCTTTAATATATTCTTGATGTTTCAGGACAGCAAAATGTGATTTCAATTATTTCTTAAATTAACAACTCACATTTTTTCTTTGGAAGAAGATAAAAAGAAAACGTAATTAATTTCAGCTTGACACTTTTTTTTTAAAGTCTCTTATGGTATAGAATCATAAAATAGACTCATAAAATGTCTGGTGTCTTTCTTAACCTCGGAAGGACACGGGAACACTGCCAGCGCTAGGACTATATATAATGCGTTCACAAATTAATGAACAAGGTTTTTCTTCAATTTTTTTTTTCTTCATGGGCGAACCGTTTTGAAATTGTTCACGGTCTTCTTAATATGGGTTGGGTGGACACAATGTCAGGAATGGATAGAGAGAGAGACAGAAGACGAGAGAGAGAGAGAGAGAGAGAGAGAGAAAGTTAAGGAGTAATAGGGAAAGGAAGGAAGTAGGAACTAGGATAATGGGCTAGGACAAAAGAGGGGGTAAGAAAGAAAATCTCTCATACTTTAATATCACTCCAAATGAAAGTAAAATAAATTATTGTAAATAAATCACAAAGACAGAACAAATGACACTACTAGCAGGTAGTCTTGTTTTAAATAACAGTAGTTTATTAGCATAAATTATGTTGGAAAAATGAACATACTAAGTGTTGAAATGAATACATACAGTTTTGCATTTTATCACCAATTCACACAAAGCACAAAGGGTACCCAATGTACAAACAGCCTGGAGTTCTATTTTAAAACACTGTATATTCTTTATTATCCACAAATGAAATTGAGCTGTTAATGCTGACTCTTAGTTCAAAACATTAAGGAACAGATGTTATGGGTTTTGTGTCAAAATCTAATATAATAAAAAAAGGAGATATTACTGGCATTTTATAAACTATCCAAAACAACTACTGCAAAAAGCATTTTTGGGAGGGCACTTCCAAAACTTTTCAAAAAGTGGACATGTACGTTCTTTTAATATAAAACTCCAGCAGTGCATACTGTATACAAATATGTATGCACACTAAACGGACCCCTTGGACTCTGTCCATGGCAGCAAAGTAACAGAATGTGCCAGGCAACCGCACTTGTTCCCTCTGGAGTTGGCATCACAGTGTCTACCACACAAGCAGTCAACTTCTAAACCAGTTCTGTGGATGGAATATCATAACTGGACCCACAAAAAAAAACAAAAAAACCACATACTCTAAAATGTTCCCCACCAAATCAAATAAAAATATGAAGGCATAGGGACTTCAAAACCAGCGCATGAAGCTACAGTTAGTCTTATTCACAGCCCAGTTGGTTATGATTTCAGCATCAGTATTTTTGACAACTGCAAAGAACAACAGGTGTAGAAAATAGCTCACCATGTGGGGTACATTACAGTGACGCGTTTTAGTCCCTTGCATTCTGGCACACTGCAGGGACTAGGTGACACTTTAGTATAAGAATGATCATAAGGTTCAGAAAGGTCCTACCCAGGCCAATGCCCATTCATGTGACTTCATATTAATATCACCAAAGCGAGCCAGAACATTGAAGGACTTTCTCAACTCCCAAGGGAGCAAAGAAAAAAAAAAACGCCACTGCTATTTTTGGCATTGTTTATCAGTATTCTATCAATAATTTTCACTGTCTGTAGCTAAACACCCATTTTACAGGGTGGAGGACTGGGAAAATATTAATGAAATGCTTTCCTAATGTTTTCAAACACGACCATGGGAGATATCAAACCCATAACCATTTGATCTTGAGTCCAAATTAGTAATATTCAGCCACACTACTTCACAACTTTCTCTTGTATTCTGCCAAAGAAAACTGCAAAGCTCTGAACTACTCTTTTATCATCTCTCATCAGAGGCTAAATCGATGTTTGGCCAATAAATCCTGAATCTAAAGAAATGGTCTGACAGTTCCCTCACCCAATAACCATTCGGTAGTTTCAGATACTAGCAGTTGTCATACATGTCATTTATACAATCATAAATCTAAATAAAGGCCCGACAGTTCATCCATCCAATATCTATTAGGCAGTTTGAGATACTAGCAACTGTCATAAATGTCAGTTATACAGTAACATAATCATAATGGGTGGCTTTATACTGCTCAGATAAAGCGAGGAAATTTTAATAATATGATTTTGACCTGAAATTTTATTATTTTTTGGAGAAAAAATAAAAATCAGGTTCAAAATTGATTGTATTCCTGTAGCAGGAATCTACTGATTATAACTAACCACCAAATTCAGGCCCAACAATGTGTCCTTACTTAATTTGAGTAGCATAAAACCTTTGAATACCGTTGTTCAACGTGGGCTATATAAGTTTAATGAAATGGCTTCATGTATATTTCTACACATGAGCAGAGATGGATCAAGACGGTTCTGGGGTTTCCAGTATACTGGCTCTAGGACAGAGCTCAGTTCAATGGTGCCAATGCAGTTTCAGGGTAAGAGGTAAGGCCTTGGGATAGACTAGTTTAGCTAACAGTCAGAAATGACATCTGTGCATGAACTAATTTCCTCAAGGTTTTATTTAATCAAGGGTCAAACTGGTGTTGTTGCATCATGAAGCATCACATGACTGGAAAATAATTTGTCCTCTTTTTCTCACTGATTAATTGGACAAAGCTAACCCCACTGGATCCAGCACTTGATGACAATATGGTGTCATCGTGAAAAGAGGACAGACAGAAACTGCATGTCCTGCTCTTTGTGAGGATTCACACCCTAAGAATTCACACTCTTTCTTCTCTCTGACCTTTGAACCTAGGCATCTCCCTCTTCAGACCCTGGCTCTGGACACCCCACATTCCATCCTCTTCTCTCCTTCAACTCAGACCTTGGGAGGGACTCAATCTCAAGCCCTCTATTTCTCAACCTCCTCATCCATCACTGCTCATAAAGCATAATTAAAAAACACCACAGACTGACAGATATAATGTTGTATCTGCAAAATATTGATGGCATCAGGCACAAAACAGCCAAGTGTGAAATTTCATACTGCATTTCTTTAACATCACAATGCAGTAGATATACAGTTGGATCATTTCTAAAAATATTTCATCATGAGAACTAATATAAACGCAAAGAACAGGGATGCCACTCACTTTTCATAAAATTCTCTGAAACTTTTGCAGCTTCACGGGAAATCATGTGGAGTTGGTGTCTTTAATCTGAAACTTCTACTTTCAAAGAGCCAAATCTTGCTTGTTCTCTAAATGAAGCTATATTAAACAATAGAGAAATAAGGCTATCTCTTTATAAAAGTTACGATGCATAAATTTACTACAAAATTATACAGTCAAGAAAACGAAAGCAGACTTGCCAACCCCTAATTATAATGGATCAGGCAGCAGATGAGGCTGTTTGAATAAAACTCATCATATAGTTTGATTCTTCTGACTAGTCATTCAGACATGTTCTTTTTCAATGTCAGTAATTGATTCCAAACACAAAGGCTAGGACATTCTGCTTTAAAATCTTGTTTCTCCAAGTACCTGGTTGTGATTTGGTAAGAAAAAGATCCATTTTGGAACGTCCCTAGATACTACTAGGATGCCCTTATTAAGATTTTGCTGCTTAGATCTCTTGCTTTCAATCATGATTCAGACTATCTCAGCAAATCAACGTAGATCTACGTGTTCTGCAAAGTCGACCAGCCTAACCCACACACCGCCTGAGGAAGTTGAACAAGAGCAATGGACAATTGGCCAGTGCGTGCATTGGAAAGCATAATGCCAAATTTGTGTGTCTCGTATGGTTTCCGTTCTTCAAATGAGTTTTTAAAACCAAAATAACCGCTTCCACAACAGTTCGGAATTCAGAGACCACGTTCACTAAGGCCAGAAGTGACCTTATATTTATTATAATTTGTCTGGCCATACGCCAGCAGTACTGAAATGTCTGTGTCAATGCTGATCTATCTGTATGACGGCTGTACCAAAACTTAGGATAAAATTTCAGATCTCGGGAACCAGAATTTATTTTTTCCAAGAGTCGTCACAGGTTCTCAGATGACATTCTCGGAGCCCCCAATATTCTCGGATTTCCGAGAATTCTAGGAAGAGTGACATCCCTGAAAGAAACGATTGAGACTAAACTTACCTAAACCTAATTTTGAGCACTTTTATTCCGACAGTGCCAAACGAAAGGCCTATGGGCCCTATGCACCATTGTAACAGTCAGTTACATAGGAAACAAACAAGGGAGGGCACTATCAGCCAGATCGCTCGCTAATCGCTGCTGGCAAGGAAAGCTGAACAAGAACGGACTTCCTCCCTCTACAGTGATGTCACCCCACCAACAAGTCACGTATTTCTCGCGTAGTTCCCCCTTCCAATACCAATTCTATACTGCAATTAAATGCATAAAGTGGGTCTTTGGACAAGTTCCAGACTTACTCTAAAGTTAGTCACAGTACTCACACTGTATCCATCAGTATGTGTAACAGTCAAAAAAAGATTTTTAAAAAAGACTGTTTCTAATACACCCCAGCCATTACCAATCATCCAAACTAAAAAAAAACAAAAAAACAAGAAAACGCGTTAAACTCGCTTCCTGTCCGTCATCACCCTCATTATGCTGCCTAGTCCTCCCACTGAGAAGGCCTGGGGAAGAGAACAACGAAGGGACATGAGCAAGCAGGTGGTAAACATGGACATTTGAGTTACTGCCCCTTATTAGGCTTGCTACAACTGATGGAAAACATACGACTTTCAAAATCAGGATCTGGCAAGGAAAAAAATACAATGCGGGCATACTATGTCACACACATTAGCAGATCCCAAATGTTTTTAATAAGCATATCTTGAGTACACTTCTGCTCCTTTTCTAATTATAATGTTTCAAAGAGAAATCTCTCTTTCAGAGAGAATTTTGATTGTTTACACTGAACTGCTCTCAGAAGTGAACTTATTTGTCACAGAACTGCTCTATGGAATAAATTTTGTAATTACAGAATTGCCCTAACAGTCTAACCTATCAACTTTGTAATCTCAAAATTGCTCCACAGAATTTTACAATAATACAGCCATCCTGCCAATCTTGTAGTAAAATGTAGCATAGACTTCACCTGCAATATTTATGGGGAAAAGTGGTTGTGAGATAAAACCTACTTTTTGGTGCCAGTTGAGGAGAATTGCGCTGCTGTTTTCCGAAGGAATTTCAAATCCTCGGTAGATGTACTTCATCAGCATGTCAACATTCTTGCTCTCCAATGATTTGATACATTGATCGATGTCACCTTTGAATGAGGTCAGAACTCGCACCACCAAGTTCGCAGCTCTATCCTGGAACAACAACAAAACAAAAATAAGAATAATAATAAAAAGTACACAAACTGAAGGTCACAAAAACAGAGTGTTTGCTATAAATGATGGGTGAAACTGTGTGTAAACAGCACATTTGCCTATTTATTTGGCTGGATTTACAGTCCCCTAATGGACACTGTCTTTTTCAGGGAATACATGTCATCAATTTTAAAGACAAAACTCATAACTTGTTGCAACACTGCTTCAGTAATCTGTGGCAAGAATCTCTGACTATCTAACATCAATTCACCCCACTGCTGCACTGATACAAAAATGCATGATGTCAGCCGGATTTAGAGGATTGCTGCCCAAATGCTAGATATGATGGGAACTGAAAGTGGGAACTACAGCTACTATGAGAATCACAGAGCATAAAATCTCAGCACTGGCTGCTTTCATTCACAGATAAAATTCAGTACTTTTTCTGACTTCTACAAAACTATGACCATTCAAATCTGGAAGACACTAAGTCTGTAGGGAATGCTGGGCCCTACAGTAATACAGCAGGAAAGCATTGAATGGCTTAGTAACTGTAAGATGGAATATTATCATATGCATCCACATGCCATGCTGTGGATAAGAAGAAGCTGGCAAGTCACATAGAGTAGTAACTGATAACAGAAAAATAACCACAATCCTGATAAATGATTATCAAATAATTTCCAGAGTCACCATTTGCCGGAAGCTTTATCATCTCTTATTGAAAAGCAGCTTGGCTGCACAGCTCCGCGAGTAACTCTTATAAAATGAAGACTGTCAAGTCTGGGTTTGTGGGTTGGACTTCCAGGCCAGGCAATTTATGATGAGGTGTCCTTGGAAAAGATACTTACCTCCCTTTTCCACACTCAACTTGGATGTGAACGAGTACGTAGGTTTAGAGCTGAAAGGACCAGGGTGTTAGTGTGCAGCAACTAGCACTGACTTTATTATGGATTTCATACTGTTCTATGTTTATTATGAGTGAGATGTATATTGTATGGCACTGTAAAACAACCTCCCTACAGAGAAAAATAAAATCCTATTTTCAATTTTCATTTTCATTTTTCAAAGTACCTAAAAATTTACTGCAACTGCTTGAATTTTAGGTTATTTTAAATATTACAATGGATTAACTTCCTGTATGATTGCAATTCCATCAACCTCTGCACCTGATTTTTATGAAACATCTCTCACCTTCACTGCCTGGTTCTTGGAGCCAACCGGTGCGTTCTCTAGGACCAGCAACAAGGCCTCTTTATACTTATCTGTGCTGTGTGTTAAGATCAATACACAAAATGACAAACATATATGTAGCTCTGCTCCTTCTTAGCCACTGTGATAACTTCATGAGTGACACAATGTGGAACCTCGACAATATGTTAACCTGTTTATAAAGGACACATTTCATTTTTTATGCACAGATTTATTACTGTTCTACCATTTGGACCTCCATAAATACCCATTAATACAAAGTTTATTTATTACTAGTCCACGAAGGCTCGCTTATTTTTGAGGTTTTACTGTATTCTATTCCAGTAGTGATTCATACCTTTCCAAGGGTTTACAGTTCGCATCATTTTGTCCAGAGTCCTGGGGCTCAATCATCAATACATAACTAAAAGCTGATAAGTGACACAACTTAGAAAGAAGAGATTGAACTACCTTTTTATAGTTTTAAAGCGCCATGACTCCCCTCTCCCCACCCAAACAAACGCTCACCTCCACCACCCCCTCCATACCAAAAAAAATAAAATAAAAAACAACAAAAAACCCTAGTTTCTCAATAAGAAATCAAGCTAATAGTAAGACTAAAACTTTCTTTTCTGCTGACATTGGCTAATACTTGGCTAATCTACTTTAAAAGCGTCTAAATATGTCAAGAAGATTTGTTTTGAATAAGGCTTCATATGCCGTTATGTCTACATCAGTGACAAGGCTTGAACTTTCATTGAGCAATCAACAGAAGTTGATTTTTTTTTTTTTCAAAACCAAGTGAAATACTCAGGGAAAATCCTTCATTATCAGGATTCAAATCATCCCTCTACCATTCTGCTGGTTGTCAGTAAGTGAACTCTCTGTCCGCCATTTGTAGTGCAATGCCCTACGGATCAACTTACTTCTACATTATATCAATATCATACACAAGATAAATATCTTCCTTTCATCTTAATGGTCAGCATAAATCACAGCACAATTTTCTTGAGGCACAAAAGACACTACAAACTTCAAAGAAATAAGCTGACTGGCCATCTGTATTATTGCAATCTGACACTGTTCAGAGATTATAACCAGTCAAACTAATTAATTTTGTTTTTGTCAGTATTTAGCTTATGTTTGGCTTGAAGCCTAAAAATGAAGAAACTTGAAACTTATTATTGTAAAATCAAGTATATTCCACATTGTATTGTCTCCAATGCAGATGCAAATACTGCCACAAAGGATATCTTGCTAAGAGGTTGTTGACTTCTGTTTCGTTTGGTCCCTGATCACCAGCATCCGCAACTTCATCTTCAAACCTGAAAGTTTAAGTAAAAAAGTGGTAGTTAGCAGGTTATACATTGCAATGAACTGCATTAAATTATTCTGTATGGTTTCTTTTAAAACTCACTGCATCTATTCCAAATAATGAAAACTGGTCTTGATTGCGCCTGTCTGGTGGATTTCGGTTAGATCAGAGAATGTGTCATGTGGATTAACGGTCTATCCCGACCATGCTATCCTACTCCTTATTGTTTGCTGGGCTACTCATACTGCGAGGTGGCCAATGAGAGAGACCGCAGAGATCAAACATTTTGTGCACTACAACACCGTCAAACTGGATTTGTCTGAGTTTGTCCTGAGTCTGGCGACGAGAAGGTGTCAGTGCACGATATCAAACCACGACATCATTGAAATTTAACCCCACTGACCAAAAATATGGCCGCAATTACCTTCTCTGCTTAATTGCTTCTCCGCTTAATCGACCACTTTTCCCGTGATCCCAAGGAAGGACGATTAAATGGAGTCGACTGTACTAGTATCAAAATTAAATATGATAAATAGGCAGACAGACAGCACCCCAATATGATAATGATACAGTTCATTTAGTCACAGACAGTTCATGGACTAGATTGATATTTTGACTAAATCGTTGCTGTTGTTAGAGAAAGCCAATAAATAATTGTATTGAAATTGATACTTCGACTAAAGATTAGATCAGTGCTGTTGTCAGACAGAGAAAGCCAAAACGTTGTGCAATCTGCAGTGCCAGCTGTCCGTGTAAGGGTTGTGGGCTAAAAGCACACAGAAATGGCAATCTTTCATGACAGCATTAATCTATTGCTTAATCTAACTGGTCCACTAGCAGTGCTCTCCTGACAACAAAAGATTCAGACTCAGATAGACTAGCTGTCTCTGCATCAGTGACGTTATAAACTATCAAACAAATGAACTTGGCTTGGGCTTGGGTGCTTTACCTAAATATCTTTCACCGTGGAAAAAAAAAGATGATAACAGACATGAGACATTTACTGAAACTTTGCATAGGTAGACTAGATCTAGATCTATACCGTGGCAGATCCAGATCTAGACCTAGAGATGTAGACCTATCTCATGAGTCAGATTGACTTGTCCACCGGCAGCCTATAGCCGTAGGCCTGGACTAGACAGTAGTAGTCTAGTTTAGTCAAGAACTTTTCTCTAGTCGTGAAATAAGGCAAATTGTTGATCATTTTACCTGTCTTCATCATACTGGTCTACATCAACTTTTCTAAACTTGCTAGATCCAGTGTTCTTCGCCATTCTGACACTTTTTCACAAGTTCAAACAAATTTTCTACTCCGAACCTCGTCACGAGAGACTCTTCCCTTCCTTATCCACCCCGGAAGTGAAACCGGAAACGTGTCTATGTAGACTAGATTTGTGAAAGTAAGTTGCAAATCTCTCTGGTTTTTATCATATGAAATACTACTCTACGGTTAATGTATAGATATTATATAGTGCGAGCTAAAATTAGTACAGAATTCATAGATCTACAATTAGGTGGGCGAATGGTACATGGAAATAAAATTAGGGATTTTTGGCTATTATTTGGTAAATAGAATACTTACCGGAAGCTTTGGAGAACTATTGACACGATCAGTCCTTTTCAGGCTAGACTTCAATCAAGATGGTAAGCGAGTCGTAACATCCATCGCAATCTGATCTAAGCAAGACCATAATGTCACCTTTTAGAAGTTTTTTTGCATTCACTTTTGTACTAACTTATGTTTAAAAATGAATAAGGTTTGTATGGATCACTGTAGTTATGCTGTTTTCATGTTAACGGACCTGAACGAGCAGTGAACCTGTTTTCGATAACATTCCAATGCACCACTGTTATTATTTTAAATTCAAAGCACTCTGTCATGACAACTCCGACCCGGATTTTGCCCGAGAGTGATGCTATCCTGAGGAGAGATTGTCCCATTCAGATTCCTACAAGGAATCTTGGCTGCTCAGTCACAATGAATTTGAGCCAGTTCTGAGTTCCTTTTTCTGAAATCAAAATCAGCCTAGACTAGTGATTTTAGTTTTAGTCTAGAGTAATGTAGACTAGTCTAGACTAGATTAGATCTAGACAGTCTAGTTTAGGCTTTACTTCTAGTCTAGTCTAGTCGAAACATCAAAATCGAGATCCAGACTAGACTCTAGCTCTTCTTTACCTCTTCCAGATGGGTTTCACTCATCTCTAAAAAGAGGAAATTTGCAAGGTACAGGATGAGGATCAGTGGTAATTCACTAATTCATCGTTGAACCTGTGCCTGTGAGCTAAGGCTCACAAATTAGCCCAACTCTGACCATGCTTCATGCCCACTAGATCTATCTCATCTGGGTTTGAAGAAACATCATCATCAAGGGCCAAGGGAGAAGTCACAAAAGGCCATAATAAAAAACTGGGAAGGATTTCCATATGTGGTAACTCCTACAATAAGCTCCTGGCCCGTACCATTGAACATACTAAAGAGGGATTATTTTGATGGGAATGGTATCAAGAAGAGGCTAGAGGGGCATGTTTTTTTGTGGGGGATACACAAAGAAAGGAAGAAAAGTAGGATCCGACCATCTATATCAGATCTTGTAGTCTCGGTTTTGGCGATGGCTAGTCTAGTCTGTAAGTCAATACACATACAACAATGATTTAAACAATGTTAATATAAACAACAATTATACAATGAACATTATACATAGACCTAGAATATAAAGAAAAACTTCAGGCTGGAGACAGACTTGAACTCGAGTTAGTAAGCAGGTTCACAGATTGTAAGTCCAGCAATCATCACACACAACTACGAAGGCGAGTTACCAACTAGCGTTAATGGATGTATATGATTAATATATACAGTGTATATGAAAAGTTAAGATCACCGTGCCAAAACATCAAATTAGTTGTAAAAATGTCAGTAGATCATGTTAATATTTATTCTACATGTAGTAGGCCCAAAAATTTAAGAAAATGCATTGTTTTACAAATGCCTCCATTGTGTATTGGCTGATCTCTATAATCACATGAAAAATGTACAACCAGTTAAATAAAAAAAGGAATAAAAATGTAGTCAAAACAATATTAAGTTTAGTTAAAAGTTGTCGGTCAGATGTGCCTGTCTTAAACTTTAAGGGAATTCAGAATGAGATACATACCTGTAACCAACTAATACAACCCAAACCCCACCCCTAACCCTACCCTTAATGCTTATCCTAATGCCCATCGAGACAGGGGCATCAGTCGAAGGGAGCATAAAAAATTAGTCCATATAGTATTTAGTATAGTGCTTGCATTTATAGCCGTGTGGCACAAAAATGACAGCTGCAAAGTAAGTGATAAACTGCACACATGCGCGTTCCTTAGCTCTGAAAACAATAGGTCATCAGACCTTGACCTGTACACATATCAACATGCTTCCCTATCTGGGATATTCATAAACCCACCAAAAGGAGATAGACTTTATAAAATGAGGGTATTAGACTGCTCATATGTTGTAATATTAAACAGAGTACTGTCACTATTAATTTTACAGTCTGGACCAAGTTCGCAACTGTGACTCTCCATAATGCCCGACTTTAGAGAGAATCAGTGTCTTCTTAAAGTCAGACTTAATTATAAATCTGACTGTCTATAGTGCTAGCCAGACAAAAAAAAGTGTTGTTTAGTGTCGGAAGTGTGGAGCACAGTCAAAATTTCCTCGGCTGAATTGGCCAACAAGTCACTGATGTGTAATTCAAATTTTTTTTGCATGTGTTTTTTTGTTGTTGTTGTTGAAAGGATGAAAGAAAAATTATTGTTTTTCAAATAGACTTGCAATCTTGTTTTTCACTGGATTGCGAAATGGCTCACGTATGGAAATGCTTCCAAGATGTACATCATCTATTCTTTCTTCTTCTTCCCCCCCCCCCCCCCCCCCCCCNCAGGAACTCCCCTCAAATACACTTTCATAGTGGCATCAGAGTATCAGTCTAGTGGGGACTGCATACACTCTTGATTTAGATCGAATGTTTTAGCAATCTGTGAGGTATTTAGTCGTAGCCATGTCATTTTATCTGCTGCCTCCAACAAGGTACAGATTTTAGGTTAGGGAGAACATACATCAAGTATGTAAGGGGCTGTTGGAGGATCTAGAATGCCGGATTCTAACAGAGTGATTGTTTTGTCTGTGCTTTATATGCATGTTATTCTCATTTTCAGGCCAAGGTTAAAGCTAAGGAGCTGAGAGGCAAGAAGAAGGAAGACCTTCTGAAGCAGCTGGATGAGCTCAAGATGGTAAGTGTCCTAGAGTAGAAGTAAATCCTTGGAAATCGATACTTAGAGGTTGTTCATTCAGCATTTATTTATTGGATTTTCAACGCACATTACCCAAGGCCAAAGACACCTACTGTACATACTAATATGCACAACTAGTTTTCCCTTTTCAGTACTCTCCTTTTTTTTGCATCAGATGCCTAGAGTACCATGTACACTTTTAACTCTATGGTTTCATGAACTTATTAAATGTGAATTAACTAGCCCTTCTTACTTGGACAAAGTGTGTTAATTCTTTCTGATCCACCAAAAAGGGAAGTACAGTCCACCCAGGCTGCAGTGTGTAGACTGTACAGGAAAGCCATAAAGGCATGTAAATTGCCATGTTTTCTGGCAGTGATGAAAACTTTAGGTTATGAGAGTTCCCCCCACTGCATTTTGTACAATACATGCATTGATTGCACTCTGACTGATCTAACTGGGATGGTATTTTTGTCACTTGACAAAGTGCACCAATGTTGTAATAATGTTAGATCTAACTGGGATGGTATTTTTGTCACTTGACAAAGTGCACCACTGTTGTAATAATGTATCTCATTTTACTTTACCTCAGTCTTGTGTTGTAAACAGATTACTAAGATAGATAGATAATACAAATTAATTGCTTTGGAAGTTAGAGGGGCCTTGGGATTGAAGAGGTAATTAGCTTGACAAGTTTGGTGGTATCTAAAAGTTTTAGTTAAACATTATTAATGGAGTGGTGGAATTAATTTTAGAGAACACTGTTAGTTTAATTATGAATACTCTATTTTAGTAATGTTTGCCTCTTGGTAAGACTGGTTACAGTGCAGTGAGGTTTATCAGCTATTGTAATGTAGCAGCCCTATTGTAATTGACTCATTACTTCAAGGATGAGTGCTGCATGTTGAAAGTCAGATAGAGGGGAATGGCACAGATTTTTCCTTTCCCTCTTGCATCTTGTTTGTATGCTGTGTTTTTGCTAACTTAACTACAGCAGTACATGTTAGTTAAGCCAGTGTTTGCAAGCATAGATTATCTCCATAGAAATAAGAAACTGTAGAACAGGAGATCATTCATTGCCTTGCATTTCTATGCTCTTTTTAATAACATTGCTGGTTGGTTTATCAGCTGTTTTCTCAGTCTTTCTTGAAATAAACCAAAGTTAATGATGACTTTTGTTTACTTTCTGCAGGAGCTTCAGACCTTGCGTGTTGCCAAAGTGACAGGTGGTGCAGCTGCCAAATTGGCCAAGATGTAAGCACTGTGTTCAGTTGTCATGGGTTGGTCACTTCAAAGGGTTGGAACTATCAGGAATGCCACTTTTACCAAAAATATGCATTAAAAGTCTGAGGCTCCGCTGGAGAATGAAAATAATACTAAGATCAGTAGATCACCAACATCCCTGCATTTCTGTTGTGTAAATATGCAATGAAAGCACCGTATAGTAGATATCAGTTCATTTTTTTTTTCTTTTTCACTTCTTTCTTTGAAAGGACATATATGTTAAATCTGAACTCAGTATCTTGTCAGGCCGAGAGAGAGACACTCTGTCTACTTGAAACTTGCACTTACATGCAGTTCTGTCGCTACAGATATTTCCCGTAGAGAACATCAATCAAAGGAGATGGAATTAGCGTAATATTAAGATTGCGCATGGGAAAGGTATATTTATCTCTGAGGCGTACCTAATATCAAGGTCCACTTACATAATGAAGTGATATATTAATAATGAATTTAAGTGTGTATGAAGTTTATGGTTATTAAAGAGGTTTACAGAATTTTTGCCATAAGTGCATTCTAATCCAAACTATCCATAAAAACCTGCAGAGAGATCTGAGAATTTCAGTGGAAAGTGAGTGGCATTTCTGAGTAAATCAACAGTTGTTAAATAATAAGTAACCAAGATTATAGACCTTCAGCAGTGTTGTTGTTGCTCACTTGTTTTGTGATCTCAAATTCCAAGGAGGCAGCTTAATTTTTCAAAACTGTAAGCTATTTGGGAA
>JAWQUT010000278.1:218986-231611 GCA_033807755.1 Ellobium chinense
GGGGGGGGGGGTCTGTGGAGGGACGGTGGGAGAGAGGAACTGGTCTTTCACATCAGGATTCAGCATTAAGCAGTCTGGACTAGGCTGTCCGAATACACAAAAACTGCAAATGATTATGGCATGTTCATCGGGGTCAGTTAGAATGTAAATCAAGCAGGGGCGGATTTAGCGTCCACTGGGGCCGTGGGCACTAGAGATATGGGGAACCCCATTTCATACCCCGTATGACGACCATGCTTGGGGAAAACTGCCATTGCGACAGGTTAGGTAGTAAACGTCCGTCTCTTTCCTACTATCTTCTTTCTTTCTTTCTTTCTTTCTTTCTTTCTTTCTTTCTTTCTTTCTTTCTTTCTTTCTTTCTTTCTATCTCATTCTCTTCCCCCTCCCCCTTCCCACTCCCACTTTTTCATCTCCATGATAAACTTCTTGTCCTCCAATTGTGGCGTCATGCAAGTGTGGGACCCTGAGCACGTGCCCATCGTGTGTTTACTTAAATCCGCCGCTGAAACTGAGCTGTTGTGACTCACAGAATAATATGACATAATCACTTGGTCAATAAAGTGTAATTATTGCTTATCAAGCCCAAGAAACACTCAGACTGGTTGGCCAGGTTACCTTTTTGTTTTGCAAACATGTGAAACAGCATCAGCAGCAGCAGCATTTTTAGGTACAAGTAGTACAAGTTGACATTATTATTTATTGGACGTGTAATCTTGGTGTTCTGATAGATTCGTGTTTACCTATATGCAACTTCTCTGGCATGAATAGTCCAAAAATCTTATGAGTATAATGATTGTCGGGGAGTTGTTGTTAGCCTGCCTAGTGATTTTTGTCATTTATATCTATTTTCCAGTAACAGCAACAACAACAACAACAACAACAACAAAAAACGCAGTTGAATTCGCTTTTCAGTTTTCAAACCAGTTGGAATAAGAAATGATATTATGTGTTTCTGAAAGCGAGAGGTTTTAGAGTAACACTTGAACCCGAGAGGAGATATAAAGAGAGAGAGAGTTCAGTGAGGGAGAGAAAGCGAGAGAGAAAAGGTGGAGAAAGAGAGAGAAAGTAGGTGGAGGGAGAGAGAGAAAGAGAGAGAGTTCAACGAGGGACAGAAAGCGAGAGAGAAAAGGTGGAGGGAGAGAAAGAAAGAGAGAGAGTAGATTTAGGGAGAGAAAGAGAGCTGGGAGAGAGATGCAGAGAAGGTGGAGGGAGAGAAAGAGAGAGGGTGAAGAAAGGGAAAGAAGGAGAGAGGGTGAAGAAAGGGAAAGAAAGAGAGAGAAGGTGGTGGGAGGAAGAGAAAGAGAAGGTAGGAAGAGAAATAAAGAGAGAAAGCAGAGAGAGAGAGAGAGGTGGAGTCAGGGAGAGAAAGAAAGAGAGAGAGAGATCACTGAAAGCGCCGTTTATGTTCTAAGTCGATAGCACGCCTTGTATTGTAAGACTTTAATATATAGCAAGGATATGTACAGTACTGTGTTTTTCCCTTTTTTGTCCTGCATTGAAGCGGTGCTCTTGCGACAGAGAGAGAGAGAGAGAGAGAGAGAGAGAGAAGGGGAGGGAGGAAGGGAGACAAATAAAGAAAGAGAGAGAAAGAGATCATCGAAAGCAATTTTTGCTTCTGTCTGTCGGTAGCACGTCGTGTCATTATGCCCGATATTTTCGACATTGAGAGGGTTTTATTGTTTTACTACTCTTTCTCGTCGTACGAAAAAAAATATGGCGCTCAAGGGAGTGTGTCAAAGGTCACGTGAATAGTAATTGCCTTCTTCGTGGGCGGAGATTCGGTGGTCCATACTAGTGCCGTACTTTCAAGTGTAAAAGCGAAATATGGGTCAGCAAAAATAAGCGAAATAAAGTGGGGTGGGGGAGGGGGCGAGAAGACCCGATTCCAGGAAGTAGGACTGATTTCAGGAATCCTTGATTTTGAGGAAAACGATTTTGAGTATGGCTTTTTCAATCGCATGGTCTAATTTTATTTCAGTTCCTTGCATGAAAGGTTTTCAGAGCGATATACCAACGTATAACTCACTTATTAAAGTGACAAATTCTACTTCCAACACAAAATGCTCTCCTTTTTCAATGTACGCATCCGCGTCATGTTCATGCGTGAAGTGCAATGAATTCCATATGATCCCATTTGTGTACAAGTGTACTGTACTTCCCTGCAAGTGTTGTAGGAAATAAACAGCAGTTTCAAGATATTGTTTTAAGTTTCATATTTTACAGTACCTTTGCAGTCGTTTTTAATGTTCGCCAACTAAAATCGTAGAATATATTAATATGAGAGCTAGAGCATTTTTTTGTAGGTCTAAATCTCAAGACATACTCTGGCTATACTAAGAAAATAAGTGAATTATTCAGAATGTAGAGCTGATCAAATGAGCTTATATAATTCTCATCCTGCATTTAACCGCTTAAAGCTCTCATGACATAGTTCACGAGGAATACTTCAGCATTTGCCAACACTTCATGAGCTGGAGAAATACGTTTATCTTTCCCCAAATCTTACCAAAACAAACAACAACAACAAAAGTTTTCCACAGTGGCTAAACTAAGCTAGAGAAGTAAGGAGTGAGCAGACGCAAACAGATGCTCACACAAGGTAGGATAAAGGGGGAAGTGCTCAAGAAGACAAATGCAGGGAGAAAATGGAAGAAGGAAAGAAAGTGATGTGGTGGGAATCGAACCCGCGACCTCTGCGTCGGCACCCATCGCCTTGCCGTCAGTTTGGAATCAGGAGTGGCGGCCTGGTCGTGTATAGACGACCAGGATGCTTCAATCAAGGATAAGAAAGGTAATACAATACATACATGATTTATCATTCAAAAGCAGGTGTAAATGACAGTGTCACAAATAATACCTGCATGTATATAAATCGTTTTTTTTTCAGTAGGTTGCTAATGTTTTCCCCATTTGCATCTTACAGGTGAACGCTGAATAAAGGTGCACGGACAGGATGGACAGGGAAACGGACATCAGGAGGCGGGGCCAGATGTTGAGTGACAGATGTCGTCATGGTATGATGGCAACCGTACTGTGAACTACAACTTCATCTCTTAAGTCCTGTGACAGTGTTTTCCTTACCACTGCCTAAAATACTCTTATGCTTAGTAGTCCCAACTATTGGGGGGGTTGTCCCTATAAAAGGCCCTCTAGTTAATACATCCCCCTGATAACACAGAGCTTCGTCAGAAGGGTGGATGTGTTATTGGGGTGCCACAGTGTCACTGTATACCCATTATTTGAATATGAATAAAATCAAGCATTATGCTCAATTTCCGAAGTTGAGACTAATGGAGATTTATTTATAATGGGGGAGGGGGGAGGTGTTACACTTTATTCATCTCTTCAGTACTATTTGTTTTAGCTGCATGTGATGTTATTATAAACACTGGCCATTTCAAATATTGAGCAAAGTTTTAGTGTTCATTTCATGAATTGGGCTAGAATTATTGCCCAGTTCATGAAATGAGCAGTGGGTTGGACATAACATGTTTAATGTAACACATAATATGAATATAATTATTATATTCAAAAGAAAGAGTGAATAAAAATCTATCGTTCCCTCCACTGAATCTCACCACAGTTGAAAAAGAAATAACACAAGAAGGCACTTAGTCTTTATTGCTTCCATTTGTTTTAGTTCACAGGAACTTTCATAGGTAGAGCTTTGTAGTGTCACTTATGGAATACTCCTAGGGCTTTTCATATGCCATACTCATAGTTTCCACTGGTTAGTTTATGATTTGTGCAATTAGCATGCAAGATTTTACAATGGTCATGTTTCCACGTAATAGCAAATCTTCATAGTCACGCTTTTCATTTATTGCATTAATGTTTTTTTCAGACAGAAAGTATAACCTAGCGTTTCTTTTTGATAGTATATTATGTTATAATGATGGCGGTAACAGTGCAATGAAATTCTCATTTTGACATCAGATATTCTTCTAGTGGTCTCTCATAGCACAGCTTTGTTTGAGAACCAGGCTGTTCTTTCACGAATTTATTGTGAGTTGGATCATTAGCCTTATAGTTGTTATTAAACATATTCATAATGAATTTAGATATTGTAACGGGCGGAAATAGCATGCAGAAGAAGGAAGACAGGAAACAAGAAAAGTGAAAGTACAATAATATCTCCCTGCCAAGATAATGCCATACCAAGAAAAGAATCAGAAAAATGTTATTTTGTCAGAATGATGTGGATGATGCGGATGATGGTGATGATCTGTTTGGTTATATTTTATTAATAAATTTCTCAAAATGAAAATAGGACTCTTTAACTTCTCTATCTATATTAATAAAATGCTTCAGCCAAATTTGTGTCACAGATTTCTTGAGAACTACGTATTGTAAAAACATGCGGTTTTCACCTAAATTCGTAGAAAAATACACAAAAGTAACTATACACATCAGTCCTCTTTATTTTTTTTACCATTTAAAAAAAAAAAGAATGTGTATAGCAACGAAATACAATCTCCAAGAGATCTTTTCAATCCGCCCAATTCGCCAGTCGTCCAACGTTTTCACTTTTTCATGCATTCGTCTATGATGCCTTTCGGTGCGCTAGGTATTTTTTCGCCGCTGGTGCGTTGCCTGCCTGCCCATTTGTAAAATGGGGTGTTAGTCTTGTATTGTATATTACCAGTAGTGATGATTATAAATACTGGGGTAATGCCTGAGAGATTTTTCTGATTTGAGTCTGATCTGGTTAGCCCTTGATGGGTGTTGGTTACTTTAGTTTTTTGTTTATTTAATTTTGAGTTGGGAGGAGAAGGTTGGTTGTTACCGTCTATCACTTAAATTTATTTTTATCTGTCTTGCCCAACTTATTATACTGTCTCTTCTGACCCCTCAGGTCACACACCTTTCAGTTAGATAGATAGTATACTATCTTATAAATCAATATATGACTGAGCTCTTTCTTCTTTTCCAATCCATATTTTCCCTCTTAATGAGTTCAGTCTGTTTTAAGATATGATAATGATAATACAGATACTGATTTATATTTCTTTCCATTCTATCTAGGTGATGACGCTCGACACCCAAGAGACAGCATGCAGGACACCATTAACTTGGCCAGAAAAGCAAGATTGAACCAGGGTCAGTGACGTGCCATTTAGAGTTACAACAAAACCTCATGAACTCCGATATTCAAGGGACTTGCTCAGAGATTTATTGAGTGGTCTGGCCTGCTGGGGTGCTAAATAATGTAAAGTCACATAAGCAAGCATTGCCTCAATGTCAGAATTATAAACCTCTTTAATATACACTGACTGGTTTCAAAGCCACACCACTAATAAAGAATCCTCATTGTAAAAATATGACTAGATCTGCTTCACTAAAATTTTTCACTGTTCCCAGGACATAATGGTATCATCCCTCAGACCAGAAGGATTTCCATTATGTGGTAACTACTACATCAAACTCCTGACCCGTACCAATGAATACACAAATAAGAGATTATTTTGATGGGGCTAGTATAAAAAAGCGGGGCTTGGATTTTTGTGGGGGATAAACAAAGAAAGAGAAATGGTACTGTTTTTGGATTTCCCAAGTGGACCGGAGTATCAAAACGTCTACTGAGCTTGAAGCCAGTGCTACAGTGTGTTAGTTTAATATTCATTAATTCCATTACAGAAGCAAAAACATGTTTTATTCCTTGAGAAATATAACATTTACAAATAGTTTGGGAACCTCTTTGTAATTATTTCATCAATTGTTAAGATAATTTTCAATGTATCACCAGTTACCACGTATGGAAATCCTCCCCTCAGACCATATAAAATGAGCATGCAACTCTGAACTAACAGGCCCACTCACAGTATACAAAGAGAGGAGAGGCTTAATGGGACCCTTCACTACATTGAATTCAGTCACACAGTTCAAATCAGGGTGCGCAATTTTTTGGAATTTCACAAGTAAAACATTTCATACTGCCTAGAAATTTTGCATGTCACTAGATTACACTTCCTTTAAACATTATGGTAAAGAAACTTGATATAAACATTTATATTTAAAAAGTATATCCATCTGAGTTTGAGGCAGATTCTACAGCCATTGGTGAAGGAAGCGTGCTTTTTGATGGTAACAACTGGATGGCACAGCTTTAAAGATGTGATTTATTGAATTTTACAACTTTCTCCCTTTTGAAGTGTTTAACAGGTGATGTGAACACCAGTTGGTTCACTGCAGTGTAGTTGGTATATATTTTGCTATATATGTGTACTTATCCAGGCTGCCATGAATCTGAGGTGACTTTTGGAGGAGAGTATGATCTGCAACGGTCATTAATTATCTGTGAAAAAAATCCCAACCACCTGAACTTCATTCCTGTCAAGCAATTCAAGAAGGATGATCTTCCCACTGGTTACTGTCACGATGATTTTGTGAAACTGATCCGGTTTCAGGCAGATCTCACTGTTTGTGAAAAAGTTAACTTCACTAGCAAAGACAGGCCAGAGTTCTACCCAGGCAACATTGAGCAGTTCCCTTTCTGTGGCTATCGGGGGTCTGACGGAATGACCAGAACTGGGAGTGGTTGGGTGAGTCGGGTGTTCAAATACACAAAAGAAAATGACAGAGATTGTGAGTGTGAAATGTGCCGAACAAAAGCTGTGCCATACAAGGAGTGGGGTGAGATTGAAATCATGACAGCGTGCCACGTTGTCTACGATTCTCAAGAAGCAAGCCACACAGTGTGTTATCTGTACTACGATGACCCAGGTCAAGATCTTCACAGCTGTCAACAGCTCAGTGGAATGGAAATTGTGGAAGTTGATGTAGCTGATGATCGATGCATTATGAGACATAAAACACATGATATGAACTTGGTAAATGAGCTGTACAACACTTGGCACTCCTACATGGACTTATATGAAAATATGTTTGGGGCATCTAGATTCAACAACATGCCTGTCTGTTCTCTAAGTCGTTTCCTCAGTGCCTTCGACGGTGACCCAACCCTTACAGTCATAACCTCACATCCGCATGGGTGTTCCAAGCAAATTTCACTCGGAAATTACACTCAGCGACGGTGGACTAACTTATTGACAACCAAAGCAGGGTACCAGTACGATACAGCAACATGTCCTGGTTCCAGTGGGGCTCCAGTCAATGCGCTGGGCAGCAGAATAGATATGGAGTTGTGGTGTGAGCATCCTCACCATGGTCGAAGCGATGAACCACATATCAACAAGAGTGGTCTTGGCCGTGTCAGCAAGTAATAATTTATGTGTTGTCTTGTGACTCCCTGCTTTGTCAACAGCATCATTGCCCCCCAGCACTACCACCACCATCATGATCAACATCATTTAAGAATTTTAAAATTAAGAACTTTACAACAGGCATAAAAAGGTATGTTTTCACAGATAAATAAAGTTGATTTAATAGTGCAAATTTTCAATCTAATAAGACTTCTTCAGACATACAAAGACCATGATCATCATCATCATCATCCTCAGGTAAGTTTTATGAAGTGCCATTTATACGGGTACTGAAATCTTAGCAAAATACGGTAAATACAGAATAAATTCTCTTACATGGCAAGTATTCATTTCAAAGCGATCATTTTACAGCATAACGGCTATTAACACACCATAACTTTATTCAGTGTATTTCATTTTATGATATTATAAATTAATGCTATTTGCCAGTCACAAAGAATCCTGATCTTATATTTGTACTCTCTATAGAACATGACCACTTTGTCCTCTTCTTTGTGTAGACGAATCTGGGTCTTTTTAAAGGTAATCACATAAAACTGTGAGAACTCTCTTATTCAAACACAATATTTGCTGCTGTCCCACAACTAAAGTTCCAAACTTTGCCACAACTCTTCTCAGAAGATAGCCAGAGGATGTACGGTACTGGCTGTCCAGTTTTTTGCAGAGGGTAGGCAGGGGAGAGAGGAGTTAAAGGTGAAAAAGAGAGTGTAAGCGACTGGGTTTTGAGAGCCTGTTTTGAACACTTGCGTTGTTAGAATAGATGTTATGCTGTAATTTGAGTACACTAGGATTCCATGCTTGGTCTTTACAGTACTGATCCTGCTAGCTAGCATGTAGTGATAGATCAGTAACTACTGGCCCTCTTGCTTTACCTGATATGATGTGTGCCTTTTGTAGAGATTGTCATTTGCCACTAGGAGGTCTATTTCATTACTGTATAAGTGAGGTTTTTGTATTTTTGTGAGGATCTAAGTTTCATGAATTTTGCAGGTTGAGCATGACTCATGAAATTTACTGCCCATGAAAAAAAGTTGTTTAAATGGGAAGGCAGTAAACAGTGAGCAACTGACAGAGTGTGTGCAACCATAGCAGATAGAAAGAAGGACAGCTTTCCTGTCATTTGAATTTACCAGTTTGTCTTCGGTGCTGGCCTGGTCTTCTTGCACAGTATGAGCATTCTTAAGATGAGGAAGAAGAAGTCTTATTACGCCACTCTGGATTACTTAAGACTTCTGCACTCATAAACATGTGAGAAAATCATTATGTGGGGCTAGCGAAATTTAGATCCTCATAAAAAGCCATTTCCGACATTTCGTGAAAATTTAATATTTGAATAAAAACAAACCCAAAACCCAACTTATACAATACAGCCCAACAATATTGTGTGTATTTCTAACAGGTGCCATGTGTGGTCACTGGTGGTAGCGGGCATCATGATGACTCTGGTCTGGGTCTACTCTAGAGGGACAGAAACTCTGATGATGGCTGTGCTTATGAGTTTACTGGTGTTGGGCTCAGTGGTGTTGGAACAAGTAAAACTACCCAAGAGGTATCAGTTGCAGCAGGGATATTTTCTTGTACTAGCTAATACCTAATACATTTGCATGATTAATATGTCAAGCATTCACCAACTCACATTACACCATGACATCTACGGGGGCAGCATTGTCATGTGGTTTGTGAGTTGTCCTCACAATCTAAGACTCGCAAGTCAAAGGTGTTTGGGTTTATTCCAAATTGGACATTTTGCACTGCAGTATCCTTGGCAAGGCATTTCATTCCCATTTCTCAACTTCACTGAAGGTGAAAAGGAGTATCAGTCTTCAGAGCTGAAGGGCCCAGGGTGCTGCACTATGATGACCCACAATGACTTAGTTATGAATTATATTTGTAAAAGTATGTATTCAAATGTGACCCTGGCACATTTCCCGACTGTTCACATGACCAAATCTCTGGCAGGTACCGTTGGTGGTTCTGGATGCTGTCTTTCTTGCTGATGGTGGTGACCGTCGCGGGAGTGCAAACCGAGTACCTGGAGATGATCACCTGGCTGCCGATGATTGCGACACTCATCACCATCTTAGTGGAGGTGGAAAAATATGGCATCTCAGCAAAGCCAAGGTAAAGGGCAACCAAAGGTAAAGATAGTAGTGTAGCCTCTTGTTCTGAACTCTGACATCCCCAAACCCAGAGCCACACATATTTCCCGTTGTGTTCTCATGCTGAATGATGTCACTGTGCCACAGAGATGGCGTAAGTCAGACTTAATTTTTGTATTCCTCACAAGCTGTCTAGTCCAACCTTTCCCGCCTCTCCCGATAGTGTTCTTGCTGTTTCTTATTGGTGGCCTCTTCTCCTATGCTGTAAATTTCCCACTTAATCTTTTTGATGTCATTAAGATTTTTTTGAGCACATGACCCTGTACTTGGGAAATTTTCATTATATCACACATGCGCTGTTTTGGTAAATCAGAAATGACTTCATCCTTCTATTGCAGGAAACATACTCTTCAAATACCATATAAGGCTGATTCAGACGTAGAACTGTGCTTTCATGCTCTATCCAACTGAGAAAAGCATGAGATTAAGCAGCCCATGTGACATCACAGTGGTTAGAAGGCAACTTGGGCAGTAAGGCTGTTATAGAGTTATCTACTTTTGGAAGCAGTTTTGCTTCACACCTTTTTCAAAGGTAATGCCGCTGTATACTGATTTTAACTTTTTCTTACCAGGGATCGCCTGTTGATGGTGTTGATGACGCTGCTGGCCATGGAGGCGCCAATGATGGCGACAAATCTGGTGTTGGGGATGAGTAGTTGGGACATGATTCCTGTGACTGTGGTGCAGATATTGATGGTGCTGCCAACTGCTGTGGCTGTAGTCTGGATGACATTCGCAGAATTCTACGGAATAGTGCCTCCAATGACAAGGTACAGCTTAACTTCTTGATAATCAGTCATGTTATTTGCGCCCTGGAACAATCCAGGTGTCTTGCAGCCAGTCAATGGTAGTCATTGACTGTACTTGGGAAAAAAGGCCTCATATGATGTTAAAAAATACAGACAGGTGCCATAAAAAAACTGATTGAGAAATGCTAGCATTCATCAGCTTTTATTAATTAGCAACTTAACAGACTAACCAAAAAAAAATAAGGACTGGGCAAGTCGTCTCACATTTTTTACTACAAAAGTTCATAGGACTGCACTCCTCCACCGTACTAGTAATGTGTTAGAAGAATGGCATTTGCACCCCAGTTGAGCACCAAACGCAACTCAGGTTGGTTAGTCAAAAAGTCGTTTTGGAAGTTTGACTACATAGATGAACTTGCAGGCAGCTCCCATTCTATTGCATTACATGCAAAAATCATCACTTGCTCCCAAAGACACACCCAAGTAGTGTTAAAATTTTTATGCCTCTAGACAGAAATCTAAATGCCTAAAGAAGATAAATGAGGTCAGTGAAGAATTCAGGTGACTGACTCTTTCTAAAGCATTTGCCGAAATGGAATGAGGTTGTGCATGTTCGTTAAGCCTGCATCATCTCGAAGCCAGGGTTGCCAGACTTGGCTTTTTAAAAAACCCTTAGCTTTTAAATGAATATTTGGCTCATAGCCTCTTTTTTGGCTCCAACAGAGTTTACGTTGAAATTGATTAATTTTCTCTTTAAAAAATACTCCTATCTCTCTCAGAGTGCTATTTCATGTGATTCGCTTCTCTCTTATTTGCCCGATGAGCACAAATCGAAGAATGACCTTTGTTCCCATCTAACAATCATTTTTCATTATGTTGCCGTAATGTATGTAGAAAAGTTCATGATAACTATAGTACCCACATATATATCCAATACATAGACAAGTCTTAGAAAATTTCTCATCATAAGTCAAATCCTGACCTCACAGGCCAATTCCAGACATAGTCCAGCCCTTTTTTCGTATGTAATTCAGCTCCAGCTCAAAAGAAGTCTGGCAGTCCTGCTCGGTGGATCTAATTTGGACTTAGACTACATCAAAGTCCAATCTAGACCCTAGACAATTTGAAATGATGTGTTTTCGGCAAGATGAATTCAGCAAAGCCCTTAGCAAACATGCCTTTTGTTTTGAGCACTCTTTTAGATTCTTGTCATCAATAAGAGATTAAACATGTTCAACTGTAAGCCAGATAGATACGAACATGAAATATGATGTTCCTAATGTTGGAAGTAAAGCTGATCATTAACACTGTCATTAAAACCTTCCTTCTATGACATCATTGTAATCATTTTACCCACAGGAAGGACATGTCAATTTTATCCACAAGGAGTAAACACTAAATGAGTGAAGATATCATGGTGCTGTTGTCATTGATTTAGTTGTTATTGTTTTGATTGTGGTTGTTGTCATGATACTTCACTGATGTTGTCATGCATTCTTGTTTAGACGATGAATAATATACTCGTAATACAGTAATGTACTTTGTTTGTCCACCACATTCTTACCATATGCAAATGTAGAGTGACCAAGAGGTTAAAGTGCAATGATTCACGTAGCCAATGTGCAGATTTTCCTTCCTTGTTTCGACCCCCGCTACACCCCTAGATCAAATGGTCATTAAACTATATTTTTATGTTAGGAGAGATACTGATCCTCAACTGTCTGCATAAATATAGAACATTTTGAGATTCTGGGATGTCTATGGTGATTTTTGGATTTTGGGTCTTGTGAAATAAGTGTAATCAAAAGTAAATCTACAAGTATTCTTCAACACTTAAAGGCTGTCGATGAAAGGCAACAATCACAAATCTCACAATCAAACAATAAATCACTGACCAAAGGAATTACTCTGTGGCTTTATTTGATGATGATGATGATGATGATGATGGATTCTATTGATAAAGGCCTTAGAGCCAAAACGTTTAGAAGTAATCCGAAACATTCAGAAGTAATTTTCGGTCTTATTTCTTAACTAGATTTTTAAGAAATTTCTTGAATTAAGGTTGAGCTTTTAATGATTTTTCTTAGTTTTAAATGATGATGATGATGATGATGAGATGATTATTATTATTATTATTATTCTGTTTGGCAGATGTTACAGAAATGCTCTGGTTCTCTGCATAACGTATCTAACACTGGCAACAGTTTTGTGGATCTTGGCATTGTACTGGACAGGAAAGACACGCCTCCAGACTCGACAGCTGATGGCAGTGGGAACACCAACAGTTCTGTTACTGCTGGCATCACACCATGCCTACCACAAGAGCATTCTGTGAGTTTTAAATACATATTACAGTACAATCCTCTTTTCTAATCTCATTTGAAACACCAGGAGTATGCCAACTAAAGAGGAAGTTGAAATAAGAGAAAAGTGATGGAAATTATTAAAAAAAAAAATATGAAGTTGATATCTCTGATGCCACTTAACCCCCCCC
>JAWQUT010000278.1:231766-242796 GCA_033807755.1 Ellobium chinense
TCATTTGAAATATCCATGTATTTCAGGTCAGAGTAATAATAATGGTATACAATCTTTACTTTTGGAAGGTACATTTGATTTTTCAATGTGTACAGTGGAACTATGATATTAAGTACTCATTTGATAAGTATATCATGTATGGATACACTATTATTCATACTTTTATTATTCAGGTGAATCTCACTTTTAAGTAGACTATATGTCAATATCAAGTGATGCTTTCTCTATGTGTGAGTAGTTGGGAAGTGTGTTAGGGTCATGGGTGAACACTAGGCTCACACGTGTACGTTTGGGACAAAATTCAGGTCAGTATGGTTGGGTGGTGAGGCATATGGTATTCTTTATTTATCAAGGAGGAGGAATGTGAGCCCAGTCTGATAATATTTTTTTATGATAATGTTACACACTTCTAGGGAAGTGTGTCACCAGGGATTTTATCAAATTACTCTGAAGAATCAATTTTGAGAAGAAAGGCCGAAAAAAGCTGTCACTAGAAAATTTCCTGTCCCTTCTGGGAATTGAACCAGGGTCTCTAACCTAGCAAGTTTGAATGTGCTACCACTACACCACAGGGACGCTGACTTCACAGCAGTTTAATTCTTAAATACCTACTGCCTGAATCATCCCTAACTTTCATGTGTGAGCCTAGTGTTCACCTGTGACCCTAACGCAAGTACCGATTGCTCACACATGCACCAAAACATATTTATATTGAGGTTTTATTGTATATGAGATTTTAATTAAATACCTGGACAAGCCTGCACTTCCCTTCTGACTGAGATAGGATTAAGCCTTCTTTTTCTCTGGCTGCAAGACAAAGTAGTAGTCAATATTTTAATTGTTTCTCTGTTACAGAGGCCGATTGTACACCAAGATGGGTGTGATGGTGTTCTCCTACATTTTTGCTGTCATGTTCAAGGAGTAAACCTACACAGTTTACTTTAACTTTAACAGATTGAGACTATCACCACAGACAAAAATCTGTCAATTTTTATATTACAGGTGCTTTAGTTTAAGTAATACAGTTGTCATGAAAATTCAGTCTGGTGCTAGGTGTTTGTTACCAGTAAGGTAAGAAGATGCCATTGTTTCTTTATGTGTTGGTTATATGAGATTTTACACCTCTCATTAACATATCCAGGAGTCCCAAGCCAAAATACTTTCCACACACGTTGGTTGACTCTTCCTCCAAATTTTGACACAAAGAAAATGCCCCTAAACCAAGTAGATTTTGAGAACTTAGGAAGAAAAAAGTAAGGCTACCTAATATTTTAGGCCTTTTCACACAGTAAATAGAGTAACCTTACCTACAACAGCCACAAACTTTATATTTGAGTGGCTAAACCTCGCTTATTCTGATGTATTTGCACCTATCTAAGTCTTTGAAAGTCAAATCCAACCCTTTTTACACCTCAGCATTACCAGTTTTCTGATTTTATAAGGGCTATTTTAAATTGCATATTTTTATGCTAGGTGCTATTGCCATCTTCATACCCTAAGGTGTGTGTGGTTTTTTTTTCACAAGGATCTGATTTTTGTGAAAAGTCAGAAATGGCTTTTGCAAGGGTATAATTTTCACAAGCCCCACATGATGGTTTTCTCATGTGTATGAAGTGTAGAAGTTTAGAGTAATCCAGAGTGATTGACAGGCACTAAACTTGTTAATCTGGCAATTTCTGCTTGATACAAGTGAAACCCCATGCTATAATTGGTAAATAATAATAGTATTGTGGTTTATAAGTTTCGTATCCATGCTGATGCCTGCTCACACGACTTCACACTATTAGTATCCCAGCAGGCCGGGTCACTCTGAGACTTTCTCAACTCTGTGGAGAGCATACAGTAGTGCTGCCATTTACAGGGGCTATCACTAGCATTCTGACAACATTTTACACTGCCCATAGCCAGGTACCCATTTTACACAGGCAGGTGGACTGAGGGAAATGTGAACGAAATACTTTCCTAAGGCATCTACAACATGACCATAGTCGGGAATCGAACCCAGAACCTTTAGATCTTGAATCCAACCTTATAACCATTCGGCCATGCTGAAATAATGAGGATTAGTTACTAAATAGAACTGCATTTGCATTTCTCTCATGGGTTACCACCTGCTCTATACACGCCATATACTAGTGGTTGTCTCTTTGAAAAATTTTTAAAGAACTTCTTTTTTGGCAGAAATAAAACTTGCTGGTCATGCACATGAAATTTAGCCCCTCAGAAAAAAACAAAATTGCTTTTACTGTCCATTGGTGCTCTTACCTTGTGAGCTGTTGTAGCAACATCTTCTTTCTTGTTTTGTAAATATTTGTAGAGGTGTGTACTTGCTATTCAAGATCTTGTTTATTTATTATGGATGCTCAGTACCTAATCTCAGTATACTGATTTTAATATTATATCTCATCATGCTTGCAGACTGTCATCATTCTTATCACCCTTGTAACAAGCTTATTGGGCAGTTCCACAGTAACCAAGATTGTTTTTATACAACTTTAATAAAACATAGAGTATTCAGATAGGAAAGTGTCAACGTTAAAGTCATACAAGTCTTTGTGAAGGAAGATATTTTGCTTGGTCACAGCACTGATACATGCAAAATAAAATTCAACTGATTTTTACTGGCATTTTAAAAACTATGATTGACATGGCAAGAATGCTCACCATAATCAAGGTGATGATATTCTTGATCTTGAAACTGTGAAATGAAAATGTGTATCGGCTGCATTTTGTGATAAAACGGTAGCAAGATAATGAAAAGTAGACCTAACATCTTCGAAATATTTGATAGAAATCCCTGTGACATTACTGAAAAACTCCAAACACAGTTTTTGTTTACATGAAAACTGTAGGCTCACAAAATAATCAGATTTTACAGTAACGATAACAGTGCCTACCTTCCCTTTCCTCTGATCTTGAACATGAAAACTGGGGTTGCGTCCCTTGCTATTTTTACCTTTTCCAAGAATAATGCATTTTTTTTTCATCATTTGAAATAGTTTTTAGGGCCTTTGAATTTCACAGTAAGCATGTTTCAATGGATGACACCATGTATATAAGTATATAGAAACATGTTTCTCACATGCAGCTGTTGTATAAAGATTTCTGCCATAAATATTCTCAAGTGCAGATTATCTGATAATGTATTTAGTGATGGACTCAGATTAACACTTTATGAACTTTTGGGAGCCGTAATCCCGTTGTTGACTCTGCCATACAACATGGCAGCGGCCAGAATAGAAAAGGATGTCTATTACAGGTGTTAATATATTTGCTATATATGATGATTAAATTATTTAGTGAAAATTGTACTTCGTAATCAATCTTGCATGTTCTTTTGTCATGGTGCTCTCCCTAAACAATTCCCGACCAGTTCACACTTCAAACTGTGGCAAACTATTCAGTTTTACAATAAAGAGTATTCTCTGTACATTTTGAAAAAATTTGTACACTCCAACATTTCTAGTCAACATCTAGATTTTTGTGCATCTTCATAATGGTTGTATATTATTTCTTTAAAAGATTTTACCAATGTTTCAAAGTGGGGAGTTATTTATGGTGAGCAGTATTTTTCACAGTCCATAGTCAGTGCCTTCCCGTTTGTCGCAGAAACAGATCTGCATTGATATTCATGTTAGCCAAAAAGGACTGGTTTTATTTATCCGACTATGTAGAGGCTCATGCAGCTTTGTAATATAGCCTTACTGTATAAACTCAAATCTGAAGGCTTGGGATATGAACCCATCGGATCTTGACTCAGCAAGTTACGATGCTGGGACATGTTTGTGTACACTCTTTCTCATTGTTAACTCATGCAACACTACATTTCCATTAGCATTAAAAACCTTGCCGCTAAGACATTTTTGTGTACATTTTTCTCTTTGCTAACTCCTGCAACACTACATTTCCATTAGCATTAAGGATCTTATCACTGGGACATGTTTGTGTACACTCTTTCTCATTGTTAATTCCTGCAACACTACATTTCCATTAGCATTAAAAACCTTGCCACTAAGACATTTTTGTGTACATTTTTCTCTTTGCTAACTCCTGCAACACTACATTTCCATTAGCATTAAGGATCTTATCACTGGGATATGTTTGTGTACACTCTTTCTCATTGTTAACTCCTGCAAACACTACATTTCCATTAGAATTAAGGACCCTGCCACTAGCTATACTATTATACCCTTTATCCGTGATCCTGATTTGGATATCAGAGGGCGGTAATTATCCATACAGACCCACTTCCAAATAATATTGCCCGCTTGTAGTTTTAAGATAGAAAACTACGCACCATAGTATTTAATGGTGCGGTGGTGCTGGTGCGGCCAACAGATGAAAAATAAAGTACAGTGATGTCCTGAGTAATAGGGGTAAAAGTCAAGCACTATAGCCAGGTTTTTAAACTAAAAGAATGGCCTTTTCTTCCAGTTGTTTCTTTGAGCTTTATTTTGGGTTTCAACATTGTGTCACTTGGGAAAGGATATAGTAAAGATGTTATGACCTGTGCTGTGCAGTGTGTCAGCCGGTGTTCTTTCATCAAAGTCCTCATAAGTTTGGGCTTTCAAGAAATAAGGTGGGCCGACTTACTGTGCAGCACAGGTCAATAACTCTACCCTATAGCTCTATTTTTGCCCTGCTATGTAAGTTGGTGATGGACCTTTTTGATACCTGATAGGCTAGTCCACCACTGCAAGTTTCTCTCGGGTGGGGAGGGCATAACAGGATAATCTAACAGCTGCATCAACTATAGTCCTATCCTGTGCCACAAGAGTTGATCAGGTAAAGCTGATTCCATCAGCTCTGGACTGGAATGTCACAGCACGACTTTAAAGTCTTCATACTGTGGAATAGAGGATTGATTTTGCACAAGACATGCTCTCCCTTTCCACTAATTAAGCATGCAAAAGTTTGAGGGTTTGTCAGCCATTCGATTTAGTTTACAAATTGTCCCGCAGTTCTGGGGTTTCACCCCTGCCCCTAACTTTCATCATAGGCCCTTGGGAAAGCCTTATATTTTCCCCCTTAAATTACACACAAATGTAAATCTTAACATGAAGCGTACATAGGCTGCCCGATATTGGCATTGCCTACATCTGATTGTTTGACTTTTCTTATACACCTTCCAATCTAGAACTTGGTCGAGAGTTCCTAGACAGCGATAATATCTTTGCGTTTTCTTCCCTAACCCTACGTCTAACCCTGGCCCTGATCTCAGACAAACCCTAGGCAGAAGTATCCTGAAATACTGTACTGCTTATGAAATTTGCCCAAGTTCCACGGTCAACAAGAATGCAGTGCAGTGCCATGTGTGAAAACACAACCCTCTGTAGAGGTCTGTCTTCATCACAATTTGCCATCTCTTCTCCAGTACATTCAATACTATATCACAAATGATAATATCATTAAGATGTGCACTAGTCAAATGTGAACCTTCTTCTGATTAAAGATAATGACCAGCATTATTATCACCACCAGCACAAACACCATCACTTTCTCATTTCTCCTTTCATACTACCATAACAGGTATCTCTACCAGATAACTACTTTCTAGCACTTCAACACCATACCCTCTCCTAAACTGTTGTCATCACCACCACCATCACTAAAGTTACTCACAATACAAACGTTTGTCAGACGGCTCTTCAACACAGCTTGAGAAATAAAGTATTTAATGTGTCCTTTGAAATACAGTGTCTATTGTTGTTCATTATTTATAATGTGTTGAGAGAGAGAGAGAGAGAGATAGGAGTGGAAGCCACAGAGAGAGAGAGAGAGAGAAAGCCAGAGTGAGTGAAAGAGATAAGAGTGAAAGCCAGAGAGAAGGGAGAGAGAGAATGTGAGTGAGAAAAGGGAAGATAGAAGAAGAAAAACCTTCCCTTAGAAAACGAAATAAAAGATGTATCTAAAACAGTGCAGTCATGCCAACTGCAAATGTCATAATTATGATAGTACCACTGGTAGCAACATATGTTGAAACTTTGTTAACACAACCCTTGCTTTACACAAATCTCTGCTTAACACACTCTACGGTCCTACCTGCTCTGTATTTTTTAAAAAGCATTCTGGATAACACAAAACTGCTGATAAGACACACTCGATAGGTTCGTCCAAAGGGTGGGGTAAGTGTGTTAGTTCCATTGTATTATCAAAAAGCAACAGTCTACAACTCTTGTTTCAATGATTTCAATATATCACATTATTTCATTTAACATGCTGCTGAAAGAGCCCTTTGCATTATACATCTTTACTCCAAACCATCAGACACCAGAGTTGTGTTATTTCACCATATTACATGGCAAAGTAGCTACCTTACAATGTCAATACCATACGATATACAGTAAGACCCCAATAATATGTCCTCTATTTATGCTGACCATTTGTTCTTGCTCCAGAATCATTATTGGTCTTATTTTGTTCAATTATAGTATAATTATTACAATATAAATATACCTATTAGTATTACTGTGAGCACAGTTCATGGATGACATGATCCAACATTGCTCAGATCATTGAGTGGAAAAGTTGGTTCATCGTTCAGCTGAACTTGATAAATCACATATGTGCATAGTTGGCTTATCATCCATCTGAATTCTCGCAAAGATATGTATGGATGAGCTATCATTCAGCTGAACTTTCTCAAACGTGCATGTTAGCCTATGTTACACCTGAATTTACACATGTGCATAGTTGGTCCACCATCCAGCCTATGCACATGAATTTACTCACACATGTTCATATATGTTCTGTCATTCAGCTGAATTTTCTCACATATGTGCAAAATTAGCCTATGCTATACTTGAACTTATTCACACATATACATAGTTGTACTGTCATTCAGCTGAACTTTTTCACACATGCACATAGTTGGTCCTGTCATTGAGCTGAACTTTCTCTAACGTGCATAGTTGGCCTATGTTACACCTGAACTTCCTCACATATTATGTGCATAGTTGGTCAACCATCCAGAATTTTTTTTTTGCATATGTGCATGGTTGGTCTGTCATTCAGCTGAACTTTCTCACATATGTGCATAGATAGCCTATGCTAAACTTGAACTTATTCACATATGTACATAGTTGTTTTGTCATTTAGTTGAACTGTCACACACATGTGCATAGATGGGCTATCATTCAGCTGAACTTTAGCATACTTGTGCATAGCTGACCTACCAAAAATTAAATAGTAGTGATTAAAAACACAGAATATGGACAAATCAAACAGGCATACCACCAAACACACAGAACATAACGTGAATTCTATAAAAATGGAATCAGAATGTCTTTGAGTAAAAGAGAATGAATGAGTGTGAAGAACAATTGATTGTTAAAACGAGCTTCCTTTCAGTCTGAAATATGATATATATACAAAACGATTTGTCCAGTCCATTAATTTTCACTTATATGGACTTTCATTGTATTTAAAACCAGTGAATTTTTTTTTAACGTTACTGTTCTCCGAATAAGACCATCTTGTCTTAGAAGATATGAAATAAAGCCACATAACTACCGTTACAGTCAACTCATCGTAAGTTCAGAGATCATTTGGAAGTAGATCAAGAGCTAGGCTGTCAGTGATTTCTTGTATGACTGACCAGGCATACGTGATATCTGAGGATTGCGTCTGACTTGAACAAACGGCAAATCTTAAGAAGTATGTGTCTTTGACCTCTGAAGGCACGAGATAAATCCGGCGGTCCTCGTTGATTTTCTTGTGAAGGGTTTCATTGATACATCTGGGACCCTGACAGAGGTAAAGAATAGGTCATTCTTAATTTAGTCAACTCTAAAGAAGTTCACTTCCGGTTTAAGTAAACTAGTAGTGTGATTGCGTCATCAAATGAAGTTTCCAAACGTAAAAGATGTATCGGTCAATAAAAGCCTATGTAACAGGTCATAATAATCAGCCATATTGCTCTGACAGTATAAAAGTTTGAAAGCAGAAGTAATGTTTCCTGGAGTTGTGGCTTGCTATGCCTGGATGTCTATTGATACATAGTGATTCAGAGCAGTCTATAAAAAGATAAAATTCGCCTTTGTTTATAGTGAAGGACAACATTATATTCTTCTTTTTTTTTTCTTCCTTTTTTTCTTCCTCCTCCTCTTCTACTTCTTCTTCTTCTTCTTCTTCTTCTTCGTCTTCTTCTTTTTTTTTCTTCCTTTTTTTCATCCTCCTCCTCTTCTTCTTCTTCTTCTTCTTCTTCTTCTTTTTCTTCTTCTTCTGTGGTCCCTGTCATGCCTGTAAGTTTGCTGCGTCTAATTTTTCAGTTGTGACATAATCATAGCACATAGATATTTGAAATTTTCTGCATTAGCAGACAACATCTATCTGCTAATGTGTGCCAAAATTACACCACATTAGACCTGACTTTTTAGACAAAATGAGATAAAGACAACACATGCGATTCCACAAAATATCTTTGAGGCTTAGATGGCCATTGGCAGCGAAGTCACGATTTGTTCTTGGTAACTCTAGGAGGTTTACACAACACAGTTTACCTTGAGTCTGAAGCAAACTAGACCAAGTGTGACTGTCCTCACAATCTCAAACCTCTGGTCTTCTCTCACTAGAGACTCAAACTGCTTGGCAAGTGACACATCCTGATGTGGATAAAGAATATGACTGCTACATCATGGTACACTTTGGGCAAACATCGGTATATATAATCGTAACTAGAAATGATTTCACACAAGCAATGCCTGTCATCAGACTTCATACCACAGTCAAGGCGATCATTAATCTTCTCATTTCTTGATAAATGTAGAAGAGATTGGTTGGCTTTTTTTTTCAGGAGGATCTAATACTCATGAATTTCGCAAGCTGAACTTAATGAGGTATTTTCAGTTACGCCACGTGATCTAGAGATTCCTAGAATATTTTGATAAATGACGAGCAATCATGCATGAGCCGAGCATGTAAACAAACCAACGTGTGAGCAAGAATTCCTAGGTCACGTGATGGAGCTGAAAATACCTAATAGCTTTTAGGGTTGTCTGGATTTACCAACTCATCGTTGGTGTAGGTCTGCTCTTCTGGCACAAGACAGTTCGCAGTATGAGGAAGACTAAGTTCTCTTGCCTCACCCCGTAGAATTATGTAGAATTCCGTGTGCTCTTACACACAATGAGAAAACTACTATGCGGGGCTTCCGAAATTTAGATTCTTGTGAAAAAAAACAACAACAAAAAGTTTCTGACTTCGTGCGAAAATAAGACCTCATGAAACAAATATTTATACAGAAAATGTATTACTGTAGATTAATTGCAATAAAACTTTACAGTATGACAGTGCAAGTGTATTTGAGTATCTACGCGCACTTATTCTAAAGATGGAATGATTATAAAGATAATGCGGAGGATGAGGGCCTTCATTTTTAAAATCGATCCTTAAACTTAAAACACACAACGGCTTGTTAATAAACAGCTGTCATTTAGCAACATGCAACGTTGATAATGATGGTCATAGAGATGACGACAAAGATGGAGGAGAGGAAAGGTCAGACGAATGGAGTTACCTTTCTTATCTGCTGCTGCAGGCCTTGAATTCCAAACATACGAAGAACAAACCACAGTTTTAAGGATCTGAATCTTCTAGCCAAACCAATCTGCCAATGCTGGTAAAAAAAAGAAGTGAAATATGTGTATTATCAGCTGTATCTGACCCTCCTCGGCTTTCGTTATTGGCTTTCTATGGAGGCCTTCACGGGGCATTAGGTTATCCACCTCCTCCATTTTTTTCAGTATTTATATTTATTTCATCATGACTGGCTTAACTGCAATAATGTGCGTGAGTGTGTGTGCATGTTGGTGATCATCTCTGTTAGTAGGTGTCTCTGCAAGGGGCTCGGGAGCACAGTCTCTGTATACAACCTTTAGTATTAAAAGCTGCATGCCCATCTACATGACTGTGTATGAGTTCAGGGGCGTAGCGAGGATGAATTTTCTGGTAATCTAGCACTTATATCCTATCGTTGCTTGTTTATTTTTTGGTGGGGGTGGAAAGGGNTCACACAAACACAAGTCACGGTGTTTACCCTGTATTCTGGCAATGCTTGACCTGGTTTGTCATGTCTCATGATAATATCATTAAGCTGATCCATCTCAAATGCTCCTTCCACCAACTTCCTGTCCTTTACCCTGGAAGACCAAGCAGGAAGAAATCAACAATCAGTTACTTAATTTTCTACTTTTGTATACTTGAAATATAGCTTCATCTTCATCTTCTTCTTCTTCTTCTTCTTCTTCTTCTTCTTCTTCTTCTTCTTCTTCTCCTTCTTCAGCATTAGATAAGTTCGATCATGCTAAAGGCTCAGTTCAGTCTGAGTCGCATATTGCACACTGTTCAGGAGGTCATCGTAGTCCCATATCATCATCATCATCATCATCATCATCATCATCATCATCATCATCATCATCATCACTATCATTATAAAAAAGGCGAGAAAAGAAAAGAATTCTGTTCGAAATTATATGACCAAAGAAACAAAAAATGCAAATTTAGCTCTCCTAATTCAAACTAAATGAGTTCACTCAAGCCTCGTTTGTTTATACCGACTACTTTTTCCCCAAAAGATCACAGTATTTATTCATAGATAATGCTCACTGTAATGAACACGAGAGAGGATTCATGTCAATGATATGAAAGGATAATGCCATTTACTACATTGCTGAGAGTTGAGAGGACTATGTCATTTACCACATTGCTGAGAGTTGAGTGTTATTAACCACATTGCTGAGAATTGAGAGGACTTTGTCATTTACCTCAGTGTTGAAAGTTGAGAGGACTTCCTCATTTACCTCAGTGTTGAAAGTTGAGAGGACTTTCTCATTTACCTCAGTGTTGAGAGGTAAGAGGATTTTCTCATTTACCTCAGTGTTGAGAGTTGAGAGGACTTTGTCATTTACCTCAGTGTTGAGAGAGTTGAGAGGACTTTGTCATTTACCTCAGTGTTGAGAGTTGAGAGGACTTTCTCATTTACCTCAGTGTTGAGAGTTGAGAGGACTTTGTCATTTACCTCAGTGTTGAGA
>JAWQUT010000278.1:243342-264426 GCA_033807755.1 Ellobium chinense
GGTGGAGGGGTGGGTGTGTGAGTGTGTATGTGTGTGTTTGTGTGTGTGTGTCTGTCTGTCTGTCTGTCTGTCCATCCGTGTGGTGTGTTGTATGTGCATGCGAGCGTGTGTGTACTTCGCTGTCAGAGGAATATAGCAACTAGATCTTAGTCGATGAATCTCACAACAATGATGGAGCTGAACTGAACTGAACTGAACTGAACTGAACTTGAGAAATAGCTTCTCCACCAGTGCCTGTCTTAAAATTGAGGTATCACATTCTTACCTCGACCCCATCTAGTAGGTAGCGGAACTCCGGACATATACAAGCACTTCCGGCATAAGCAGCATCAATGTGCATCCATATCTCATACTGGCTGCCTGAGAAAATCAGATTTAACAGAGGTGAATCAACTTACATTTTACAACAATAACCCATTCACTCATCACCATACTACGATAAAGCTAACAGGGCGATTTCATGTATAAACGTCTGTGCGTTCATTACAAAGCCAAATACAGCCATGAAATCTGATAGTGCTGTTTACTAAGATCACGCATGCACGTGACACGTGACCACCAGCCAATCACTGATACTCCATTGTTTTCCAACCAGTGCTACCGCCCTCAACCAATCAGCGTGCCGCACTGGCCCACGTCGCCACCCATGACCGTGACCTGTAAACAGCCTTATACGCCACCGGTTTTGTCAGTGCCAAGTTATGCAGTGACCTCAATTTTTTTTTGTTTTAATATTTAGAAAGGTTTTGTATTTTACAAAAATACCACTTCCTCATCTTTGTAAAGCTTTTTGTACTGTTGTTTTGAATTCACTGAATCAAAAGTTGCATTGCTTCCCTTGGTCTGAGTTCACAGGTCAAGGTCATGTGACGTTTTATTTTCTGTCGCTGCTAGGCTCATGTTTTCAGAGCTTATCTGTTCAGACATGCAAGAACGAGTGTTGTTGCTAGTGTTATTGATAGGTCATTGTAATAATAATGTTTTTCATAACCAGTCAAGAGCTCACTCAAACTACCTCACACCATCTTTTAAATATTGTTTTCAAAGGATTTATCGGTACTGTTGTATCTTTTTATTGTTATTTTCGTCGTCAGTTCAAATTCCGTCACTAGTGTCTGTGGTGTGCCATTTTTTATATCATTATGTACACCTGGTTCAAATAAATTTTCCTTTTTCCTGTTTCTTGTTAGCCCAGCAGATCAGATCATACTAAGACTCTCAACTCCCTGAGGAACATATAATTTCTTTGCATTTTACAGGCGCTGATCATTAGCACTCTGACAGTATTTTTCACTGGCTAACGATGTATCCACTTTACGGACGGATGGATGGACTGTGGAAAGCGTGTGTGAAACATTTTCACAAGGCCATTATACAGTATTATAGGGACCGCGGTCAAGATGGAACCCACGATCTTTAGAACTTTAGTCCAACGTCGCAACCATAATTTGGCTACGCTGAAGATGAAGATTATAGTGAAGACATACTTATTGACACACGCACAAAAAAGATGAACCCTCCATTTTGTCAGTAATGTGAACAGTAATAAATAGAATTTTTTTCAATTTTTGTAGCAGCAAACGTTTTTCATATGGAGCATATTAATCATAACAGATAATATCAATAAACGTTCCCGTTCGTTGTGAGTTCAGTTCTTGTTTCTGCCCCTTTATTTCTGTCGTTTGTTTTTAACTTAATCCCTTCTTACTTGATGAGTGTTCATCTGATCATTCTGTGTTTATTACTGTATTTCTAATTTGTTCCCAGAAGAAGGACACTTGTCCAAAAATTTGGAACTCCTTATCAAATTTTATTGATGTGCACTCTCTGAGAGTATCTGTTATTATGAAATAGATTTTAACCTTGTAATGGACACTACTCACACACAGGTCCCAACTCCTTGATATTATCAAAGGCACAAGAGGATGTCGTTCCCACTGTTGCACAAAGCTAAGGAATGTAGAAATATAAAGTTCAAGTTCAAAGTGGTTATATGTAGGCTCCTGTGGCCGTATGCATAATTAGGTATTTTCAGCTCCATCAGGTGACCTAGAAAATCTTGCTCACACGTTGGTTTGTTTACATGCTCTGCTTATGTATAATTACTCGTCACTTATCAAAATATCCTAGCAATCCCTAGAACACGTGGTGTAACTGACCCGTCTGAAAATACCTCATTCATACGTTGGTTAACGCACTGCGATAACCACGCATGGGAAACTCACAACAGAAGTGTTCACTGCGACGCAAGCATTATGCATACGGCCACAGTCCAATAGAGTATTATTCAATACAAATTTAACAATACTTCAGTGATAACTGGAGGGAGGATAGAAATAAGTAAAGGAAGGATGGAGGGAAGAAAAGGCAGAATGAAAGGAAGGATAGAATAAGAAAGAAAGAAAGAAAGAAAGAAAGAAAGAAAGAAAGAAAGACATGTATATGGAATGAGAACGCCTGCAGCAGCTGTAGTGCGGTCACAAATCTCGCTAAAGAAGCGTGGATAAGCAAGAAATCTAAGGTAGATGTCCCAGTATCACCACAGGTTGTGTCAACGACTGATAAAATTAATAGGATGAGATAATATTATTTTGCTTTCCTAGAAAATTCATTGTTGTTCCAGCCATGTTGCTGGACTTCTGAAAATAAAAAAAACAAACTCTGCTGACATTCAGAACAAGACCTCGTCATGACATTCAATGCTACGAGAATACACTGTACTAATTTTCATTGGCTGTTGATCATGGGGGTGAAATGGTGGATCCAGCTGCTAGGCTTGAAGTTGTTAAAAGGTTTGACAAGTACTAAGCAAGCGTAGTGGCTAGTCTAGATATAGCCAGGTTTTCCATCCAATATTTCAGGTATGCTACTTGGCTACTGCCCTTGGAAAGTTGACAGAAGGTTAACAAATAAATTGGACGGATCGATTCGACAACATTAGGATGTTCAGAAGAATATTGCTACCATGTTTAGTGTATTGGCAAATTTGGAACTAACATTTCGCCCTTGAATGTTGGACTGAGGTTGACAGAGGTAATAAAATTACTTATCATAAGTGGGGAAAAAAAAGAACAGCAAATGTCTCAAAGACAAACAAATGCGGGAGACGTGTAAATATATTCTTTTTTTATATATTCAAGCATTAATTGAGAGCATAACCACCAAACTCTTTTGGTAGTGCTAAATCACATTGTGAATGCCAGCCATTTGTGGGTGGTTGTGTACCTAACATAGAAGGGTGATGTATTTTCTGAATGCTGAAAATTCAGTAGCCTGTGTTATGTAACATCTCCTAGCAACTGGATCCAACAATTGAACTTACGGAGTCATTATATACACCAAATTATGTGATGGAAGTAGTTTTACTTGGGTAAGACATAGAAATTGCAATTCTAAAGTAAATTTACCAAGAAATTATACTATCGTAATCTTTACTCTTCTATTAATCAATACAATCCCCAGAAGCTTGTTTTCTATTTCTCTGTCAACAACATCATTTACAGCGGAACCTCGATGTTAAGTGTTCGTTCAGTAAGTATACCTTATTATTAAGTATTCATTTAATAGGGATAACTTGTTACTGAGGATGAAAGTCACGGTCACTGGTTATTTATTGTTCTATCATTACATTATCGAGATAGACCTTGATATTAAGTACACCTCAATAACAGGGATACTTTTTTCCATCAACAAGGCATACTCTATATCGAGGTTGTATGAGGAGGTCATTTGCAAAACCTGCTAAGTCTAGTTTTAGTGAAAGATGAGTTATTACCTTTAGCTTTCCCATAATGTGTTCTCTTAATCACTCCGAATATTTTGGTATTCAAACCTCACTAAGACAGCGTATCTCATATACGGAGAAAAGCGAACCACTTGAATAACCTGCTGCGTTTTCTTGGAAAACACGATCAAATACCACGAAGTCATCATCCAAGCTCAAGTGACGTGGCAGGTTTTGCAAGTGACCTCCTCGTATGTATTTAGTCTGACACTGTCGACCAGTCCAAGCAGAAGAAAACTTAAAAACAGTACTGGCAATACTCACAAAGAAAGGTACGAGTCCATTCTCTTTGTCTCTTTTTATAGCTGATTCCAATGTGGATCCACGAAGTGAACCCTCCTCATCCGTTGGCAGAACTCTCATTTTCACTATGCCGATAAGGGCAGCTCGTTGTACAGAGCTGTGGCACTGTGTTCAAATACAAAGATTTTCATAAACTTTGACGCTGCACTTTGTTCAGGTATGCAAGCTGAGAGGGAAAGGAGTGGATGGGGTCTAGAGTAGGGTGGGGACAGCTAGGAATGACGGTGCCAATGGAATGTGAGCCGAGGGAACTAATGGAAACAACAACGCCCATAGGATGAGAGCTAGAGAACTAATGGGAATAAAAATGCCAAGGAAATGTGTGCCGAGAGAATTAATGGGAATAACAATGCCAACGAAATGTGAGCCGAGGGAACTAATGGAAACAACAACGCCCATAGGATGACAGCGAGAGAATTAATGGGGTCAACAACACGAATACGGTGTGAGCCGACAGAATTAATAGGAATAAGAACGCCAGTAGGGTGTGAGGCGAGAGGACTTCTAGGAACAACAACGCCAACAGGGTGTGAGTCCTAGGAACTAATGGGAATGACAATGCGAACAGGCAACGAGAGCAACGCCAGCCGGATATGAGCCGAGCCGAGGGAACTAGTGGCAGCGAAAACGCTAACAGGGAGTGAACCAAGGACTTGAGAACCTCTCTCGGTACAGTGAAAATATAAGCGACAATTTGGTTGCGCAGACTACTATCGACACCTGATGCGAAGGTCGGTTTCACTTGTCATGCCCTGCCCAATCCAGAGGAATGAATGACGGACTAGACCATCTGGTATCAAAGTGCTTAGTCGGCAAGTAATCCGGTCAGGCAATCACATGATGTAATGCATTGCGCCGTCGGACGCTTTCGCTCAGCTAGAGGCCTCGCGTTACAGGAGTTAATGCCACAGTGGGATTGTGTTCCTAATTCCTGTTCTTCTCTCCCCTCCCTCCCCCTCACCCAATTCAGCTTCTCGCTGTTTCCCCAGACTGTTTCCTTTCGGATCATAGATAGCAGAGGTAAAATGATGCAGGTTTCCTGGGTATGTGGGTTTTTTTTTTTTGACAACATCATTTCGCAAAAAGTTGGATATTGTATTTTGCAAGGATCTTATTTTGACAAGTCCCAGTTTGATGGTGCTCTCGGGTGTGTGAAAGTACAGAAGTCAAGAGTAATCCATAAAGTGATGTTACAAAACAGTCGATAAAAAAATTGCTTGGCTTATTTTGGTACTGAAGTCACCAAAGTAACAAGCCAGCTTTGTACCGAGAGAAAAACATACCTTACTGCTGATGATTAAATAATAAGATGTGCCTATAAGACTTAGAAATAGAAACGTTTACGTTTCCTTTATTTACCAATCTTGCTGTGAGCCTTTTCACAACCTCTGAAAGAATCTTTTTTTCGTTGGTAAAAAGGCCAATTTTTGGACAATATTTTTATACGCTAGTAAAGCTCAACTCCTGAAATTCGGAAAATAAAAACAAACAACACTTCTCTACAATATGAAAAGCATGTCTTGCAACCTACGCTAAAGACGATGTTCTTTCCTATGTCAAAGTTGCAAGTACTCTAGGCGGCAGGCGCAGTGCTTATTCCGAGGCATTGGTTGCGCGAACTTCTAGGTTATGCCTAGTAGCCTAATAATCAACATCATGGGCAGCACCGATCTGACCTTTCACCCACGTAGGAAGGTAACCGCCAGCCGCCGTTTGGGACGGCGTGGCTAATAAAAGATCGCTTGATGGTCGCAGCGAGCAGCGTTCTGAAGTACCCTATTACAGTAGCAATTTTATTAAAACATGTGTATAACCGTTACAGACCGTGAAACTGTACCGTAGTTCACTGGGATTGCATGTCCTTAAAAACTTGTCAGTCGAATAGATCCTATAAAATCAGAAAACTGGCCATGGGGAGGGGGAGTCGAAAGAGTTGGATTTGAATCTCAAGGCTTAGAGAGATGTAGACATTGTGTACACTCAAAATTGGTGAGGTCTTGACTTTCAAGTATAAACTGTGTGGTTGTTGGTGTGTGGGTATGGTTACCCTGTTCACTGTGTAAAAAGGCCTAAAATATTAGGTAGCCTGATTCACTGCCAAAGTTCTTAAAATCTGAGCAATCTTGGACCATTATTTATGTATCAAAATTTGGAGGGAGATTATACAATATGTGGAAAGTATTTTGGCATGGACCTTGTGATAAGTTAATGACAGGTGTAGAATCTTATTAAGCCGACAGTTGAAAAACACTGGCATATTCATGCCTGCTAAGACACCTTACCTCATCCGATGTGTAGGCCACGAGTTTATCAATGATCTGCCCTTGAGTTAAACTTGGGTCACGCTCCCGTAATTTATTGGAAGTTGTCGTTCTTGCAGAGAGAAGAGCCATAAGGGTACCTTCACTGGCCGTGCTCTGTTTAAAATATTTTTTTAAAAAAGGATTAGGTAATATTGTCGCACAGCCAGTCAAAATAAGGCGTGAGTCATTTTTTTGTACATTATAAAATTCCTTAAATTATTCATGATATATATTGATATGATATGATTATTTGTGCATATTCTGTGTACCTGAGCTAATACAGTTTTAGTCTTGTAATGTAGGGATGGAATATAAGGTATTTTCCCATGAAACGACAGTGGTGTATCCAACTATTAAAAGCAGGTTCTGGGCTGCATTTGTTTGGTCTCCGCGGCGTCGCGAAAAAGGCCATCCTTAGCAATGGACATATCAGTCTCTAGGCAGCCAAGATGGCTGCCACTAATGTGGAAGAACAAGAAAATAATGCACTGACTTGCAAGTGTTGTTTGATATACTTATATCTTTGTCTTATTCATTAACATACAAAACACCGTTGATACTTTTCACATCCTCCTCCAGCGTAAGGCCCTTGATAAGATGTTCCACTAACAAATATGCAACCGTAGATGGTTCCGCCATGTTGCCGAGTTTCCTCTTCCGGTGATGGCAAAAGACGTCACATGTCTAACAAATCTCTAGTAGATCTGCAATCTTCTTCACTTTGACTGGCGTGCACCGACCGTAACGTACCCCTGATTCTTCCTCTGCTGAGAACCGCCCACAAAATACAAGAAGGGCCTCTTTTGCAACGCCTCAGGGACCCAACAAACTCAGTTCTGGTTATACCTGTATGATGCCTCCGCCTTTGCCACCCTCACTGAAAATAAAGTCCTTGGGTAGCTGCAGCATTTTGGCCAACCAGTCCATCATAGCCACCTCCAGTTCTGTACAGCTGGGACATGAAGCCTGGGACATAGAACAGTCAAACAATTATCTTCCACAAATTTTATTCTAAGTTTTTTTTTTGATAGGCAGTCTAGTTTTCTTTAAATCACACATGCGCAAATATATGCAGGTCGACTGGGTCGAATTTCTTGTGCAGTAGCATGTATTTTTCGACTTTTTTTTCTACATGTTAGCAGCCCAAGTGAACACTGCTGATGCCTATGCAAATACAGTCGTCGCTTCATTGAAGAGTTTGTATTAAATTATAGCAGCTTTGTGTGAGGTCAGAGGTTAGAAAAAGATAGGTATGCAAAGTAGGTGACCCTTGTCCTCTCAAAATAGCCTGAAGTTCCAAATGGATCCTCATGAAGGGAGGTTCCAACAAGAAGACAGGGCTCAGACGGTTATTTTTCAGGGTGTCCACTAGCTCATAATTTTTTTAAAAAGAAGTCATCTGTTTACTGCTCAATGGGAATGGGCGACGAAAATTAGGAGAAGGGCAACACCACTTTTAAATTACCACCGTTAAAAAGTGAAATTAGTTAGGTGTTTTTAACCTTAAAATAGCCCTTACATAAAGGAACTAAGAGACCAAAAATTACGGATATAACGGCATAACAGCTTCATCCTCATGTACACGTTTTTATACTGTTATGAAGATTCATCACTTTGATATTGGAATAATATACTGTCAACCACAGTTTTAATTATCATCATTATTATTGATAATATCTTGACTATAAGTGAACGTCAATAATGTTACCCAGGTGAAGCCTAAACAAGAAATGCCATTAGACAGCATGTCTCCAAGGATGGCAGGATAAGAGTTTCCTGTGGGGAAGTAGGCGTGGAAATGAGAACTCTGCCAGTGTGTTATCTGCAAATACAAGATAAAAGATAAATGATAAAATCCACCTATAGAAAGGAATCGTTTTAGCAATAACACCATTCTGTATTTCCAAAATTTTATAGGCGTTAAACGAAATACCAGAAGCTGCTCACAGGTATCGAGAATAATCCTCAATCCTCAGGCTCGATCTTCAAAAGTCGAGTTGATCATGGAGCCTCAAAAAAAGATATGCTTGATTCGATCTGTTGAGTCGAGTCGCCCAACCTAACACCTTGAGATAAGAGAGGATGTGCTAGGAGACCCCACTACAACAAACCGTTCTTAATTAGTCAACTCCAACAAAGCTCACTTCCTGTTTAAATAGAATGAGAAAGTAAACAGGAGCGTGATTGCGTCATCAAATTTCATTTACGGGAGTTCATGGAGATGATGCATCAGCCAATAAAAGCCAAGGTAACTGATCAAATCAGCCAATCATTCTCCATGGACAATGGAAAAATAGAATGCGGAAGAACTTTTTGTTGGAGTTGTGGCTCGCGATGCCCAGATGATCGTGCATGCACATATAAACTGAGAGTGATCTATGATCCTTTCTGTCCCTTTCTTCACAAGTCATTATTATTTGCAAAACATTTATCAGCACTGGATCTAAATAAGTAAAGCAAGAAAACTATAACAATTTAACAAATTTAATGCACAAATTTTCGGACTGGCGTCCTTCTTCAGGTGTAGAAAATAAATGAACTAAGAATGAAATGTCACAAAATAAAATTAAAAAAAAAAAAACTATGATCAATAGTCATGAAAAAGCTTGAACAGACACAAATAACCAAGGAACGGAACAAAGGCGAACAATAACAATGATGGTGAACAGTTGATAAGTCATTATGATATGCATCTTACCCCCAGTATTATGACAGTAATTTAGTCTGACAACCAGAAAGGCCAGTAGAGCCGTAACCACACTGTGATGCCCGGATGACAGTGCATGCATAATAACTGAGATTGGTCTAAAATCTGACATTTCTTATAAAATACAAGACTAACACCCCATTTTACAAATGGGCAGGCAGGCAACGCACCAGCGGCGAAAGAATACCTAGCGCACCGAAAAGCATCACAGACGAATGCATTAGACTCCGTGAAAAAGTTGGACGATTGGCGAATCGGGCGGATTGAAAAGATCTATCGGAGATTGTATTTCGTTGCTATACACATTCTTTTTTTTTTTAAAAGGGTAAAAAAATAAAGAGGACTGATGTGTATAGTTACTTTTTGTGTATTTTTCTACGAATTTAGGTGAAAACCGCATGTTTTTATGTTCCGTAGTTCTCAAGAAATCTGTGACATAAATTTGGCTGAAGCGTTTTATTAATATAGATATATTCCATATTACGTAAAATTCTAATTCAAACCACCCAACAAACAAACAAACAGACATGTCTCTTTTTACATCTTCTTGTCGCATCTTTTTGTCCTTTTCTTCGTAAGCTGTTACCATGTTCATCTTACCCCCGGCATTATCACCCTCTCTATGTCTTTCTTGACATCTTCCCAGCTCTCTCCAGTCAGCGGTGCCTCGTTTGGAATCAGTTCTCCGAGAAAGCCTGGCTTGACGGTGGGGAAAGGAACTCGCTGCGTGACATTCTTCAAGTAATTGGTGACAATGTCGGTCATCTCCCGACTACACGAACGGAATTTCTCAGCGTCCATCTGATAAGATATTTGGCATTAAACTTTATTGCACTAGTCAAAGCATCTGCAAATCTGCGGGGATTTGTGTAAAGCAAACTAGCAAAACATCTTCACCCAATTAACCTGCTCTTCTTTTAGTTATAATTGTGTTCAAATATGAGCAAGTATAAAATATCAATCTTGGTCGAATTTTGCATAGCCTCTTCTTTAAATTTGCCTTAAGTAGAAACTTTTTTTTTTTTTAAGTGATACAGTTTGAAAAAAAAACGTTTTCTTCATGAAGTTATATAAAGAAAAAAACTCGGCAGCAGCGAAATGGTGAACACTAGCTTATTCACAGCGTTATAGAGTTGACGTACGGACACAGCGCTTTCGTAGACGCATTCACACTTGTTGTGGATAAATGAATTGCATGTTTCACGTGAGGCGTTATACTGCTTAGGTTTTAACACAGGTCTGACCAATCAGAAGACCGAAGCAAATCGTGATCATAAGTTAAGGGAAGGCACTACACATATCCAGAGACTGTAATGCACATGACTTGGTGTGCAACTTATCTCCATGTGTGCACTGGATTTCTATATAAAATTGCACATCAAAGTGCTGAATGGTGCATTTTTCTCCCTCAAGGGTGAGGATCTTAGGACAAGTGTAATTAGCTATGGCATCAGTTGTGTGACAACAGATTTCACCCACGTCTCTTAGACACCTTTATGCATGATCCTATGAAGGCTTTTAAAAAAAAAATGTGTCTTGACGCAGAATTATCTGAAACTATAAACACCCTTTGATGTTAAATGAAATAACTACTTATCTAGACAGGAAACTCGAGAAACTCTGAGAAACACTGTGACTTCAAGGTCCCAACATCATCTAACAAAATGCTGATGAGGAAAACTGGTAAAAGGAATGTTTCATATTACCTTGTTCAAGCAATTTAGGAAAACTGGTAAAAAGAATATTTCATATTGTCTTGTTCAAGCGATTTAGGAAAGCTAGTAAAAGGAATATATCATATTATCTTGTTCAAGCGATTTAGGATAGCTGGTAAAAGGAATATTTCATATTATCTTGTCAAAGAGATTTAGGAAAACTGGTAAAAGGAATATTTCATATTGTCTTGTTCAAGCGATTTAGGAAAACTGGTAAAAGGAATATTTCATATTATCTTGTTCAAGCGATTTAGGAAAGCTGAAGGAAGGATTCCCATATGATGTGTGCCAGCCTACAACATGTTCCTAATTAAACTAAAGAGACTAAAGAGGAATGATTTTAATGGGGTTGGTATAAAAGAGAAGGGTTTGTTTTGCTCGTGGGAATTCACAAAGAAAGAAGGTGTAGTTTTCAAATCTTATAATCATGTTTTTCGCGGCATATTGTAGGATGGCACACATATGGAAATCCTGCCAAGCTGAATAGCATTCTTTAGGAAATACATGCATAATATAATACATGCATGCTCTAAGAAAATGACTGCGTCAGTGAAGGATGGCCACAAGGTCCATAGGCCTCCCCCGTACCAGTCTGACCTTAATCTTATAGAATTTATCTGGGCCCAGTTGAGGAGTGACATTGCCCGTTCCAGCACAGAATTAAATATTAACAGTTACTGCAATTCGCAATCGCCGGATCGAAGTGGGGAGTGGGCAGACGCAAACAAGTGTTCACACAAAGTAGGATAAAGGGGAAAGTGCTCAAGAAGACAATTGCATCCAGACATGCCAGAAAGATTGAAGAGGACTAGACCACATGTATAGTTCCTTTGTTAAAACGTATAAAGCTTAACATCCCATTTGCAACAGGAATTGCATTTATCCACATCAAGAATGTTTGTGTCTATGAAATTCCCAAGGAGCTCAAAACAAGGTTCGCAAAAGAGCAAATCCAAATATTTCTGATTTTTTTTTTCAGCTGTTAATGGCGTCTAATCACTACACAAAGCTCACGTCACTTGTATTTGTTTGCGTAGCAACTTACAGCAATATTTCATATCCTGGAATTTTACGATTTTCACTTTGAGATTGTTGTTGTTTTCAAAGATATTTTTCTTAAAAAGGCGTCTAAGGTGGACTGAAGATTCAAGTATTCTAGGTATAAAATACCCTGAGCGCTATAAATGAAGTAAATAATAATTACTGACTAGCATAAAACACGAAATGGCAAACATTTCTTTCGTTAGTGCAGTATTACACCTAGCTTGAAACATGCATTGAATGTCCATGAATGTTTGCATCAACAAAAATTTCATGTCAGTGCGTCATATTTCGTGAAGCTGTAAGCAATCTTATTATCACCATTTCGTTTCGACCGAGTTTTTCTTTATATAACTTTATGAAGAAAACATTTTTTTTAAAATATAAAACTCTATCAATGTCAGAAAGTAGTTTCTAGTTAAGGCAAATTGAAAGAGAAGGTTATGCAAAATTTGGTCAAGACTGATCAAAGCAAACCGATGATATTTAAAAAAAACAAAAAAACAACGAAAACCGTATGTTGTTGGACGGACTATAATAAAGGTTGCTTCGATATAAATCAGTATTACTTTATCATCATTGAGCAAAATTACAAGCAATGATTCAATGATGTAATTATTATTAGTACGTCATCAAAATTACACTCATACTCATCAGTAATATTTAGCTTTAAAGTAACGAATTTTCCTGCAATAATGTCTGAATGCACACTGACTTGTTGTCGGTATAACAGGGTGAATTATGATCTCCTTCCTCTGTCACAATTGTTGCTGAAATAAAGCAATTGTTGCAAGTTCCCCATTCTTTTTATGCGGGCATGAGCATAATTAGGACAATTTGGAGACAATCCATTTGGTAGGAAAAAGATATTTTTTGAGAAACCTTGTTCAACTTATTCAGAACGCACTATAGTGATGTAGAGTGAGCGACCTTTAGCGATGCTGTAAAAAACTCCCATGTTTGAGGAGCCCTGAACTATAATAATTGTTGCGGAAATAAAACCAACTGTTGCAAGTCCCCATTCTTTTTATGCAGATATTATGAGCATAATTAACCCTTTTTTGTTTACCGTCGTGACTCACCTTCGCCCCATTTCGAGGTTTACTGCATCGCTAAAGTTCGCCCACTATATAACACTATAGTCATCTCTATGACTATAGTGCGTTCACTAATAGTTGAACAGGGTTTTTTCAAAACTTATCTTTTTTCCTACTAAATGGATTGTTTCCAAATTTTGCATAGGCTTTTAAATCATTAATATTTTCACACCGTCTCTTGCTCTGTGGTAAAAGTTTTTTTTCACAAAGATTATGAAACAAATTATAATAAATACGTTTTTTAAACATGCATAGTTACACAGCGCCATATGCTCACTTCAGATCCCTGCATCTAGAGTATTATTTTATTATTTTGCAAACTGTGAGACCTTTGAACTAGTGAATAAAAAAAAATATTAGTAGAGAGACTTTGCCAGGGTCGAGGGCACCGTGGGAACTAGGACAGACATGTGTCTTTTTTATGATTTGTATGCATGGGTATCTGAAACTCGGTCACGTTCAAAGCCAGCGTGCTCAGTCTAGACAGGTGAGCATGTCAATGAGTTACTGAAATGAGTGCAGTGGGATAAGTGATCGAAAACAGGAAACTGAAACTTTTATTTTTGATTTACGACACTGATGTCAGGATCGTAATATAATCGAATGTAGTCATGCTTTAAATACAAACAAGAACAACTGATCGCATAATTCAATTCTCTCAACTTCGTTGATGGATGAAAATTAAAACATTAACAATTTCTCAATTACATTGCGAATATACATATGCCATTTACGTGGAATGATAAGAAATGGCTCATCGTTTCATTTTCTAAGAATTTCCTATGTAATATCTTACGATAATGAGAAGTCACAAACCTGTCCACTCTAAAAAAATGCATTTTTTTTTTGTTTTTTTTCCAGCACCAGAAATTCTGAAGCTCTGCAAAACGACACAATCGACAAAGTAGATATCATATATGGGCACATTGGATTCCTGGAGAAAAGTTTCCACATTATTGACCCTGTAAGACCCACAGTACCAAATGTGGCACACGAGCTTGGAGTGTCCGTTCTTGGTTTTTTGACATGCGGTAGACCTATGACGATGATCATTCCCTAAAGAAATGTACATAACAGTCAGATTTCTCAAGGTTTATTTTCAGTTAAGCACATTTACTTATTACATGTCAATATGTGAAAAAAATATTCATATATCATAGTACTTTGCTTTTGCTCTGGGACTCAAAGGGTTAAATGAATCTTCAGGTTACAGAAGCCTAATCCAATTTCCCTCTTTGAGCCAATAAACTGTTTTCTCTACTGTCACTTGCAAGAAAGTCCACAATCTCTAGGTCTTCTTTAATTATTTGCAGAATTTAATGAGCTTATTAAAAATGATGTTCAAAATATAGATCTTGCAGTTCGTTTTCGAGCTGCGAACCGATACATCGAAAGGTGTAAACAAGCTAACCAGTTTCCTTAACGACAAGTGCTCCGCAGAGAAGGCCACACCGAAACCAAAGCGAATGACCCAAACTTCAGGTTTAATTTATAAAATCAGGAGAGAATGTAAAATAATTCGCAAGTAGGTTCACAAATCTAGGGCCCATTCTCCACAACGCTGTCTTCCTAACGCATGTAACAACGTGTTATTTTCAGCCAATTAGAAGTCTGTAACCTGAATTTCAGACACCTCTTTTCCTCCCTCCGTGGATGAAGATGTTTCCCACTGCCCACAGCGAGTTACTTTTTTCCCCAAAGCGTTCATCTGTAGTGCGTTTCGGTATGTGAACTCAGATCAGATCGATCAGATTCACATAATGATCTTGGTTCACTTATCCGATATTTTCTTGGACAGCAACTTCATGGAGTAGGTTGCTTTCAGCTAGACATTTATACATTTTCAAAAATTAGGATGGTGACTCAGTACAAACCAGAATTAGATCACCTTTCTATGTCGTAAGTATTGCTATGACCTTGTTTAGTATCCTCTTAAGTTGTAGGTAATGTTTGTCTCCTGTCCAAAGTACCAATTATCTTCAGACAAGGCACAAGACACATTGAGGTGTGCTGCAAGGGGTATAGGGTACACCTCGTTTCATCGACAACTTTCACTCTATTGTTCAAAAAGATCAAAGGAGAAGGTTTAATGTTTCAAAGGCTTTGAACAAGTAACCTCGTCTCATCGACACTCGCAAGTAGACAGTACGCGATCTATCGATTGACAAAAAAAGGAGGTTTACGATGTTGGCCGTGAATTTATTTCCAGTGTAAAATTGTAATAAGCATTTCCAATAGACTGTGTCACCTCTTGCCTTGTCCTTAATAAATCTAAAACCTTCTACTAAAAGAGCTGGCGCTCCTCTTTTTGTTGTTATGACTTCCATGGTTGAAATTGTAAGTGGTATCCAACACCATATTCAAACTGCTTTTATACGCAGGTAATAGTTACATTATGTCTAGAAATAACGTATTCAATGCTTTTTTCTGCACGAGAACCTGTTCACAATACATGTGTTTACACGTTGTCAACTTTTAAAAAGTATGTGACTGAATTTAGTAATAGTACTCGATTACTCGTGAGAACAATGGTTGTCGGTGAAACGAGGTGAATTATCGGCACGTGTCGAATAAACGAGGTGAGTTGTCGGCATGTGTCGATAAAGCGAGGTGAGTTGTCGGCATGTGTCGAAGAAACGAGGGTAATTAAGATGGCGTGTCGATGAAACGAGGTGCGCCCGCTGCAAGGTCGTTGGTACAGATGGGGAAGAGAATACAATTAGGTATTTTCAGCTCCATCACGTGACCTAGGAATTCTTGCTCACACGTTGGTTTGTTTACATGCTCTGCTCATGTATGATTACTCGTCATTTGTCAAAATATCCTAGCAATCCCTAGATCACGTGGCGTAACTGAAAATACCTCATTGAAAGCTGAGTTCTGTGTAAGACCTTCTTTATGTTTTCCTTAGATGTTGTGTTGTTGTGGATGGTTGCAATTATTCGGCTTGTCAGGAACTGCTTAAACCACTGGAAGCTGGTACTGCAGAATGTCATAACCATGTATCTAAAGGTCCAACTTATAATGTTTTATCAAGCTTTGATTTATTAAGATTGCAGGAGCCGAAATGGTCTCAAATCCAAAACTATTACACTGAAATGTTGAACAAGAAGATTTTTTTAAAATTCACTTCAGGCGAACTGATAAAATGTGTAGTTGTCCTAGACCAGCTTGTTGAAAAGTGTGAACATGCGAAACGGTTAGTTACGATTTTGTTTTGCGTTTTCTCGTTAACACTGGCGCTGAAGATCACTGAACACAAGACATGTAACATTCAGGAGCAATAATTTAGAAATGCAACAAGTCGTGCATCAGAAAATGAAGGGCGTCATGGCAAAACGCATTATACACCATTCGGGTGTTGTGGCAAAACAGACCAGATACAAAGCATATTTTTATGTGAAAGGCGAAATTTAAGTCTTAAATAATGTAGATTAAATGTCCTTCTATGGAATGGAAATATACATGTATACTAAATACTCCTACTGCTACATGAAGTAGGTAGAATAAGCTAAAAATTCATATTGGTGGATAACGCGTTTTGCCATGAAACACTTCAAATACATTTTATCTTAATTCTGGGGCAGAAGAGTCATCGCCACTGACCGAAAAAGGATCACGTGCAGCCAATTTGTAACTCTAGCAGCAAATGTGAGCGAACTGGTATGTTACGGAAAGAGATTTTTTGGGTTATTTTTTTTTCATAATTATATAAAATAAGCTTACTTGTACCGGTTTACACCGGTTTTGCAGCCTGTGAGGCAGGATTACATGAAGATATCAGACAGTGGGGTTGATTTCATCGACTATCTGTCGCCATGAGTTTTTATTCCTAAAACTTTTTTTTATCCGGATCAGCTTTTGTTTCTACGCCAGGAAATAATAGCGGCAGTTCAATGTCCTAAGCTATGTTATTTTGGCTGTTTAGCGCCAGCTGCAGTGAGGAAGGGTTCAGAACGACTAAATTAGGTTTGTTTAAAAGGTGACGTTTTTTAACATCACCAGAAGAGAAAGCTCGGCAACATGGCTGCAACCATCTGCGNAAAGGATCACGTTCAGCCAATTTGTAACTCTAACAGCAAATGTGAGCGAACTGGTATGTTACGGAAAGAGATTTTTTGGGTTATTTTTTTTTTCATAATTAGTACCGGTTTACACCGGTTTTGCAGTCTGTGAGGCAGGATTACATGAAGATATCAGACAGTGGGGTTGATTTCATCAACTATCTGTCGCCATGAGCTTTTATTCCTACAACTTGTTTTATCCGGATCAGCTTTTGTTTCTACTCCAGGAAATAATAGCGGCAGTTCAATGTCCTAAGCTATGTTATTTTGGCTGTTTAGCGCCAGCTGCAGTGAGGAAGGGTTCAGATCTAAAAAATAAAGCTTGTTTAAAAGGTGATGTTTTTTACCATCACCAGAAGAGAAAGCTCGGCAACATGGCTGCAACCATCTGCGGTTTCAAATTTGTTTAGTGGAACGTTTCATTAACGTCTTTGTGTTGGTGGAGGATGTGGCAAGAATCAAAGGTGATATGTATGCTCATGAATGAGTCAAAAAATGCATTATTTTCTTGCGCTTCCACGTTACTATTGGCTTGCCTGGAGACTGATATTTCCTTTGCTAAGGACGGCCCTTTTCGCGATATCTCAGAGACCAAACAAACGCTGCAGTAACTGTATTTGTTATTTAGTAAATGCAAAAGGTTTCCCCGACTACCTGTCCTAATACTCGAACAACATGTTGGCCGGATTGGCTGGCTGCGGTAGACGCACTAAACCACGAAATCTTGCAAACAAATGAAACAAAGCATGAAACTCTGAGGTGCAGATGTATAACGCCAACTTTTGATACTGAATCACATTGTCAAACTCCGGAAAAAAAATTCAGGAGAACTTCCTATAAACCGACACGGGTTAAACTATCTCCGCGTCTTGGCACTTCCATTGATCGAAGATTAAAAACACATCTCGTGAGCTCGAGGTTGTAACATGGGGCACACAGACTGATTCACGTTTCTGTGAAGGTCTAGCGATGCATTTAGTACTACGGGAGCCGTGAAATTTGAGCCCATCTCTATCTGACTTTGGCGATTCTTCTCAGCATCCGTAAATTAATAATAATGAAAGCAAAATGTGCTGAGTAGATTTAACCTGTTTCGCGGAATTCCTTCCTTCCCCCTTCCCCTCCCCCCTCACGCCCTTAATAGAGGAAAAGTCTTAAAGAAGCACCAGTACCAATAAGTAATGTCACACAAACTCACCCCGCTCACACCACATTCCTCCAACATTAAAAACAAAATGGCGACTTACCTGGGTAATGCAGTCATAATCTATCACTGACAAGATACTGATAAAAATAATAATAATAAGGTTTATAAGTCTCGTCACGTGACTTTACACTGTTATAACCCCAGCAGACCTGATCACTCTAGAACTTTCTCAACTCCCTGGGGAGCATACAATTAAAAATGAGGCTGCCATTTATAAACGCTAATCAACAGCATTCTGACAATAAATTCCACTGCCTATAGCCAGGTACCCATTTTACAGACTGAGGAAAATGTGAAAACCTGATACACAAAAACCGAATGTCCACTTTTGAGAAATAAGTAATTGGCATAAAAATTAATGATCTTTTTTTTTTTTACAATAATTTTAAATAGAAATTGTCATGCTACACCCTCTTCCTTCCTAGAAAAGAAATCGGGGGAAAAAAAAACCAGGGATGCCATAAAAATTTTTTTAAAATGGATGTTAGCTGGTTCTATGAAAACAAGCAACTGAAACAAAATCAAGCGACGTTTTGTTTTCTGAACTGATTAGATGTATAGCAGAATCAAACCTACTTTCTTCTGCAAAAAAAACAGCAAATAAAAACATCTACTGGTGGAGTGAACAAACTCTTAGACGATCCACATCCAAATATAAAGGGACAAATGATTGGAGAATTTTAGGTTTTATTATTCTTTAAAATCTCATAACAAATTCATGTCATTATGTTATGTTGTTAAAATACGAAACTAAATCTTTGAGTAATACCTGTTCCGTTTGATGGATACCTCTATAATTTTAGCCGCTCCGTTGAAATCACAACAACTTATCTTCCCATCGAACCATAACTGCATACAACATACCCATAATATTAGCCTGATTTCTTTAATGACTACGTTAGCTTCATTCAACGTTTCCCAAGCCAAGATTATTCCATTCGGAGGATATTTTGAAATGTCAGTGACCTATGTTTCGTCTCGTTGCCTCAGGTTGGGAATTACCGTTATTTCAAAACCCCACATTACAGATAGCTATCTGTGGCATTTAAGTTCGACAGTATGCTAAGCTAATGGTCAAATTTTATAGCGCAATCGAAATAAATGGTTGACTATTTTGTTTTTCTGTTTTGAAGTACAGCTGCGTTTTGACTCAGTAGATCTGTTTCTAAAAGTGCACACTTTGTTCTTTCTATAATTTGTCCTTTTCAGTACATAATTTTTGGGGAAAAAAATTTGCCACATAATTTGAGAAATCCTTTAACAAGTTATGTAAATAAATAAGGACAAATGATTATTTTGCGATAATGCTCTAAATTTTACAGTAAGGTCATCGAACGTGTCACTAAAGTGAACTCTAATGAACTTCTACTCAAAACAAACTTATCGAGAGCTGCTGAAAGCAACAAGTGAAAATCTCCACTTTATGCCAAAATTGACCTTTTGACCCTTTATTTAAGCACTAAACGTCCTTCATCTGCATACTGAGTACCAAACACTTCTGACGCACGATTACCTCAAAATACAACGTCAATAAATGTCTATTATTATTTAAGATATAAACAAGAGTTTATTCAAATGATTAAACTTCGATTTTTCTGAAAACTACTCAAAGTGGAGATATCAACTTGTTGCTCTCAGCCCTCGTTATATTGTGTGAAAAAAAAATCGCGGTAAAAAGTTTCCCTGTTATTTGTTGTTTTTTTAATTGCTCTTTGATACTATCGGTAAACAAAACATATAAAAGAGGGAATAAATGCTATATCACACTACAGTGTAAATCTTGTAAACTAGATCTAGCCTATGTCGCAGGAATAATTATATTTTATTTCCTTTTATTGTGTGGACACGTAGACTACGTTTGCTTTTTTTAAAAAAAATGTAAATGTGATTAACCACAATTATTATTCGTAATGCAATGGATAATTTGCATCCGAAATGAGGATTTGATGGGTGCGGGCCTGAATTAATTTGTGGAAATTGCATACATGATATGGGAAAAACGTCACTTACATACAAGGCACATACATAAAAGGCACATAATATTATGTTATGACGGCCTATAAAGTGGCACTACCATAAGGATGGTACACATGGCGCCACAATAGAGTCCTGCGGGTATTTGCTGAGACAGCCGATAAGGACCGACAAGAAGCCGGTACGAGACAGATGGCCAAGGGTACTTCCTCCGTGTGGAGCCCCCCATGGCAACAACAATGTTGGATAGTACCAATAGTACCATAGTACGGACGACTGAGAAATGGCAGTAGATTTGTCGGGCTGTCAGATATATCTTGAGGGAATCCGAGCATCCAAAACGCCACCAGATATTGTCGTACACTCCGCAAACACAAGGTAAAAGTTGCTGGTTGAACTGAAAGTGCCATATGAGTCCAAGATGGACTCGTGTGCAGTTCGGTCAGCTGCAGTGATCTTGCTCTTGAACTAAGAAAGGCGGAAATAATGGCTGTGGAAATACGCAGGGGCAAGGGATCCAATGAGCATCTCAGTCTATGATCTTCTCAATAATATACGAGGATGGGCGTGATCGCGTACTGTGTTGTGTTAATGTTGTTATCGTTATTGTTGTTGTTGTGATGGTGGTGGTGGTGGTTATGGCGGTGAATGGTGTATGGACTGTATCCCTAAGTCATCTTCGCTATTTTCACCTAATTTTTTTATTGTTACATTAGATCTACAATTATATCGAATTCTGTTGGATGTGTAAGTTGTAACGGTGTATTCAGAGGCCGTTACTGTCCTGGAAACCACTCGCTTTCGGATTTTCGGGAAAAATAGTTTGAGCGAGTCTGCGTCAATATTAAGCAGAACTCCTTTCTCCAACTCTATCCTTCCTCCCCCCCCC
>JAWQUT010000278.1:264431-318446 GCA_033807755.1 Ellobium chinense
CCAACCCAATACCACCCCGACCCGAGGCTCCCAAAGAGAATCCTAAGTATGTATTCTCCTGCTAGACTGTCCCATGCCAGTGATGGATTCTGGTTATTTTCAGTAACACTCAATGATAAGTGTCAGCTGAGTGAACGTACTGAACCAATTTAGTATATATTCAAGTAGGCAGAGGCGGCTCATAATGATCCCCAACATTACCCAGGCAACCCCCTCTTCCTCCCGCCTTCTCTCCTCTCCCCTCCCTTCTCTCACGTTTGCCATGTCTTCAAACCACGAAAATACTTCTTTTTTTTTAAAATTTTTTAAGCTAAATCCTATCCGGCAATGAATGGGTTACACTATAATGGCCAGCCGCCATCACAAGTAAGTTGGCAACATGTGTCGATAATGTGTAACTATATCCTGTTTCAGAATAGTGCAGAGCATGTTAAAAATAAAGACCTTGATATATATAATGATAATATACTGTAGCTGTCTCTGGTGATGTTTTAAGAACAACAAACATCAATTGAAAACAGCCAGATAGTAAGAATGAATAAAGGGAAAGAAGGAAGGAAAGTGGATTTGCTTGGAAAGGTATAATGCAAAATACTGCAGCATTAGACAAGATCTATCAGAATTAGGGTGGTAGGCTACCCTTCTGTTGAAGCATTGCTGTGGTGTGCATTACCGGTTTCTAAATCAGTACATTTTACATGCAAAATAGGCGCACCAAAGTGCTAAACAGTGCATTTTGTTTTATGCTATGAATATTGATCTTAGGAAAGGGTTATATCTAGTCGCAACTTTACCATCAAATTTTACCCATACATTTAAAGATATATATAAACACACATAGTGACAGAGAGATTTGTTTTTCTAAGTTTAATTCTCACCGTATCTCCCTGAGAGATAATCTTTCCTCTTGAATTCACGTAACTTATTATTGAGACACAAATGTTGAAAACCCCTCTGTCACTGGTGCTTCTCAGATACATATATATATGTAAAATCTGGCGGGGAAGTAACAACTGTAATTTGAAATGAATCGTTCCTCAAATCAACATATACAGCAGAAAAAAAAATGCACCATTTAGCACATTGGTGCACAATTTTGCATGCCAACAATACAGAAGTGGAAAAGGGCAGTGTGCACCATAGTAATATATTGTAATCTGCAATAGAAAAGTGGTCTATTTCCTTAATATTTGAGAATGAAAATCCGCCTCTGGCCGTACATATTCAGTATAAAATGACACGACTTCTCTTTTCAGGATTTTCTCCTGGAACACCTAGTTGTCGCCTGTCTGTGTTTTGAATATTGGATTCACGTAGGCTCACTAAAACCCTCCCCTCTTTTATCTGCTCAACTGAATTGCACTGGTACAATTATTCTAAATCCTGAAAGCACAAACTTGTAATGTTCAGCGAAGCGGATCGTGCTATTTATAAGACCCTATTCCAGTTCTGCGACCAAAAATTATGTCTGGAATTTTTATTTTTTTTTTTTAATAAAGCCATCGATCGAATTTTAGAATCAGTGCTGGAGTGTAGCGTATTGATCAACAACAGAGGTTAGAAGCCAGACGTTCGCTTTTTACCTTCTGCACACTGAAACAAATAAACAAACAATCAAACAAACGTTGAAAGGGTGGTGAGGAAGAGTGGTATGGAAGGGGTCTTGATGACTGTACTCTTGTGAATTCGATCTAGGGCGCTGGTCTGTTTGGAACTTCGCTGCAGTAAGTCTCCAGAAGAAAGAGTTAAAAGTCAGGGCGAGCCAGTCGTTTCGGGCAGGCCTAGCGCAATACCGACTGCTCCCACAGCTTATGATTTCTTTCTTATGTCACTCGTGTTACAAGCCTCGTGACTAGTGAAAGTGATTTAGATCTAAGGAAGTGTGAAGAAATATACAGTGGAGTCTTGATATTAAGTACTTCAATAATACGTAGAGTTTATATCGTTATTAAGTATAAAAGTCACAAGCACTGAATGATGTGTATCATATAGGTGGATCTTTGATAAGAAGTACTTGTATGGGTAAATCTCAATACACTAAGACCTCGGTAGTAAGTATTAATTTGATAGGTATTACTTGTTATTAAATAATGAATTTCACATGCACAGATTCATTATTGTTCTGTTATAATATTATTCAGTTGGACCTCCGTATTAAATACACTCAATAAAAAGTACATGTATACTTTTTCCATGCACCTAGACATACTTTAGATTCAGGTTCTACTGTAGTCTTAAAGAAAGGTATATTTTCCTCTTCCGTACACGGAGACATACTTATTATCGAGATTTGGTTGTAATCATTCCTGTTGTAAGTGTCAGGGTACGAACAAAGGTATCATGTGGAGGTGACATCCGTAATATTGTGCCACAACCGTATATCTGCTTCTATTTTCCTGTAGGCATACAAGTTATTGCATCGAGAGGACGATATCAATATCATACTTTATTACAAAAAACAAAAACAGACAAAATTCTAAATTAGGTATTTTCAGCTCCATCACGTGACCTAGGAAATCTTGCTCACATGTTGGTTTGTTTACATGCTCTGCTCATGTATGATTACTCGTCATTTATCAAAATATCCTAGCAATCCCTAGATCACGTGGTGTAACTGACCCGTCTGAAAATATCTCATTACATCAGAGTCCCTCTATCATCAAAGGATTGTAGATTTATAACATCAAGAGTGTCAGGAAGTCAAAGGACCAAAACACTTCTTAAACAGGGCTATCTTTCTCTGAAAATCATCTTTGGCTCCCACTTCGAATAAAAGAGTGTCCTATCCTCGTAGGTTTATATCATCAGAGACGTGAAGGATTAGACAGACTTTGGAGTGTCTCTTTTGTGAGAGTCTGTTGGCCTCGTTATCAGAGGAGACTGGAGATCTCCAGGTCATCCGAACACGCCATGATGGGCGTGGCTGGCATCGACGTCACTGTGAATTCAGGGACTGGACGGTAAGTGTGAAAGTGAAACTGGACTGTCTTGTTACCTGTTACTAGTTCCTGTAAACATTACAACATCATTGCATTCCGGACAAGTTGGGCATATTTGAATCCCACAAGATTCGAGTCCAGAGCAAGGATTCCATGGATTCTAATCCGGATTCTAATCCTGGGGTGAAGGAGTATACTTAAGAAATTTCTGGTTGTACTTATTAAAATGACAAGAAAATGGCCACTAGATTCTACAAGAGGTCTTTTTAAATGCGTTTTTATTTTAAGAAAGGCCTAATGTTTACATCTGTACACCTGGACAAAGGTCAAAATTTGAATAGAACACAGGGCTTTCTTACGAACAAATTTTTGTATTTTTGTTTCTTTTACAATTTCCTCTGAACCAGAGGATTAAAATCCACAACAATTTTAGGATTCGAATCTGGATTCGAACCCAGGGTAAGAGGATTCGATGGATTCTAATCCGGACTCGAGTCTCGCCCATCACTTATTCCGGACAGCTCTTTACGTGCTCTGTTCCCTGGTTCAGAACCCAGCAAAGAGTTTTAACTGTCCCTGTTTTTGTCTGATTATGTATTTCACATATTTATCTACTTTTATTTTGTTGCATAACGATTTATTTGTCTATCCACCTACCTGTTTTGCATACATGTATTTCTGATGACACAGTTGCTGGCTAGCTGGCTGGCTGGCTGGCTGGCTGGCTGGAGGGCTGGCTGGCTGGCTGGCTAGCTGGCTGGCTAAGCTATTTGCCTATTCTTTGACTACATTTATCCGGCTGATGTCTCTCGGTCTGTCCATCTGTCTTTATCGTTCTGTCTGTCTTTTCATCAGTCTTTCTTTGTTTTCATCTTGCTAGTTGATTTCTCTATGAAAAAAATATATCTCGTAATGCTCATGTTTTTCCGTGCTTTTGTGACCACATATATATGGATCTACTTTCCCTCAACTCTTCTTCGCTTCCTCCCATTTTCTCTCTCTCTCTCTCTCTCTCTCTCTCTCTCTCTCTCTCTCTCTCTTTCTCTCTCGTTCTCTTCCTTTCTCTCTGCTTTCTTTCCCTTTGTTTCTGTCTTTCTCAATTTCTGTCTCTCTCGCTCTTTCTCTCTCTCCTCTCCTTCCTCCTCTCTCTCTCTCTCTCTGTCTCTCTCGTTCTCTTCCTTTCTCTCTGCTTTCTTTCCCTTTGTTTCTGTCTTTCTCAATTTCTGTCTCTCTCGCTCTTTCTCTCTCTCCTCTCCTTCCTCCTCTCTCTCTCTCTCTCTCTCTTTGTCTCTCTTTCTATCTTTCTCTCTTTCGCTCATAAAAAAACATCGATAAAGAATAAATTCTTTAATACCCGCCTGCCTGCCAAAAGTTCAAACCACTTTTGCTTTATGGGGATTTGGGACTGAGCTGCTACGTATGGAATTCTTTACAACTAGATTTATAGCTGTAGCAGTCGACTCAGATATAAAGGAAATCAATACCTCAAAGAAAGTTGAATTTAATGAGATTTGTCTATGAGATCGCGTTCTTTAACCTTTTTAAACACCTTCAAATTTTAAAGCCAAGCATAGCTGGAATACAATGTAGCCCCCTCCCTCCCCTCTAAAGGAAAAAAAAAACCTCACATACTCCGTGGGATCCTGTAGAGCTGAGGAATTGAAGGAGGAAGTGAAGGTACCCTTTCCCTATGCACACATACACACATACACATCACCACATACACATCACCACATACACATAACCACCAGAAAATTACAATAATAACTGAGTGTATGTATCGAGTGTATCTTTTCCTCATCCTCTTTACACCGCAGGTATACTGATGATGGTAACTTATACTCTACGTACATTTTTTACACACACACACACACACACACACACACACACACACACACACACACACGCCCGTAGGTCTACACACACACATTCATAGGCATGAACCGTAGAAAAAAATATCATCGTCAATGCGTAAGCTCTCAATTAACTCTGCATGGTGAAAGTTACGAGGGGTGCACCGATGCCATAATTTAATTCTTAGATGTTATTTAAGCGATCTCATCGTTGAAGCGGTAGCTCTCAGATAACGAGCAAGTTGTCGAAAGCATTTTGTCGTGTCATAATTTTATCATATCTCTAAATTTCAGATCCAGCAAAGAGTGCAAGGTAAGGGAAAAAGCCTGAGTGTGACAGAACCTAAAAGGAGTTCACAGACGAGCGAATGCTAGCGTCTATAATGTGCATTATGTTTTGTAATTAACATTTTGAGCCATTTAAATTTCATTTGTCACCATAGCCAGAAAATGTTGTTAAAATCATGATACATGTGCTGCTTTTGAATTTTGAAGCTTACATGAGCACACTGAAAAGGAGTGAGTTCCTGTATGGAATAGCAGCGTGGAGCAGCGTGACGTAATGGTTATGGTCAAGATCTAAAGGTCCTGGGTTCGATTCCCGACCACGGTCATGTTGTAAGTGCCTTGGGAAAGCATTTCATTTATATTTTCCTCAGTCCACCTGTCTGTAAAATGGGTACCTGGCTATAGGCAGTGGAAGATATTGTCAGAATGCTAGTGATCAGCGCCTATAAAATGGCAGCGGCACTGTATGCTCCCCAGAGAGTCGAGAAAGTCCTGGAGTGATCAGGCCTGCTGGGGTAATAATAGTGTGAAGTCGCATGAGCGGGTAATAGCCTGGATATGAGACTTATAAACCGCATTATTATTATATTAATTCTGTAATACTAGATCCTCTCTCTTGTATTTGTAACGTTTCCAGGTGTCTATGAGGGAATCAGACAAAAATAAAAGTGAAACAAAACAGCCAAAGAAGGACAGTGAGTACAGAAGGATGACTCAGAGAGAGAGTGCTTGTCTTCATGTAGTCTATACACGAGAGTTGGGAGGGGGGGGGTGACTGAGAGGTGTGTTGGTTGGTTGGTTGGTTGGTTGGTTGGTTGGTTGGTTGGTTGGTTAAACTTAAAGCTGAACTGAGTTGAGGAGCTGAGGTGGTTAACTGGCTGGCTGGCTGGCTGGCTGGCTCGCTGGCTAGCTATTCCCGGATGACTGAAAGAAACAGATCTATCAAGGTTATTTCTATTTTATCTTGTATTTCCTTTCCAGCCTTTGACATCAAGGCAGATAACGGTGTGAAGGTGCAGGTTGGGGAGTCACCCAAGGGTGATGGTATCAGGATCACAGTCCAGTTTGACAAAGCCCGGAAGGTAAACTTGTCTGAGTAGCAGAGAGGACTGTTACTGATCGGATGATGATGTCTTGTTGGGTCTGATTCGTGCTTCACCGGCACCTAGTCTCTTAATATTAGTCTTATCCTCATGATGCCACGGGTGGGCGAAAGTGGACTAGCGAATGCCTGTCTGTAAAGTGTAATGGCCATTTCAGTTACTGGCTAAGTCATAACATGTAAATTTGTGTGGATGCGATTTTCCAACCATCTAAACGTCTATTTATTCTGTCATCTTCAGCCTGGACAAGACTGTTTTTCTCTGTCACAGTATTTGTCGGAGAATACTGGCCGCGGGGGAGGGGTGGTTAAAATAGTAATGCGTATGTATAAATGATATTGTATTAGTTTACCAACCGGTATTGTAGGTTTTGGTGGGGTTTGATACCCTCAGATGCAATGGAAATGCACTGTTTTGTGTGTGTTGTAGTTGCGTTTGTTGAAACTCTGAATTCACCATTCTCAGCGGTTGAACCATGATGTACCGAAAATGTTTAAAAAGTTCCCAAAGATCTTCAAAGTCTTTACGATGGGATCTTTTACCATCGTAAGAATTACATCTGAAAGCTTGCGCATCAACGATGGAATCTCTTACCATCGTAAGGTGTATTGTTTCCATTGCGGAATGGAACAATGGAACAAATTAGATGTGAAGATTTTTGTGACTATGAATAAGTGAAGGAGAGATACTTGAGAGCGTGTGCATTAACGATGGGATCTCTTACCATTATTGAACACTACAAAGGGTGCATTCAGCATCGATGCTCTAATGTAATTCTTACGACGATAAGAGATTCCATCGTTAATGCGAAAGCTCCTAAAGCTTAAAAGTGTAGAAGGTTTTTTTTTGACATAGGTCTAGATGATAATGACAGACCTACATTGCAGATTTACAAAACTCAGATTTTTACTGTTTTTTATTTTTATCTTTATCTTGCAGTAAGACCCGGAGCTTGTAACATGGACGCCTGTCATTCTCCAACCCAGGATTACACCTAGCAGCGTGGGTGCTATAAACCGCTCACATCATTCTTGAAACACAAAATAAACATTCAGCAGAGGCACTAGTCTTATAGTTATTCTCGAAAGTCACGAAACGCCATTATCGGCATGGGACTTACACTTTCATAACGCAGCAATTAGCATGTAGCAGCACAGAGTCAACAAGACACGCCCGGGGAAAAAAATAATGTGGTTCACATGGAGACATGAGTGGGTTGGGCGGNCAGTGCCGTCACTTAAGGGATAATTGAGAACTTGCGCACTATCGATGGGATCTTTTATATAAGTAGTTTTTACGTTGCTAAGAGGTTACATCGTGAACGCGCAAACTCTCAAATGCTTCTGTAGAATTTTTATCCTGTGGTTTAGAAGTTCGCCAAATTATTAAGGTTACAGACCTGTAATAGGATTGGACCCTTTTCCTCTATGGGCTATATTAACATTTTGAGCTGCCCTCTGAACCCAAAGTTTTAGCTTTCACCCAGACCCATACCAGATTGAAGCTCATTATGTGGCCCAAATTTTAAGACTTACCCAACCCTAGCAAGCCCATTGAAATTTTGAGCTTGGTTGCTATTTGTAAACAGAACCTACATATTTCACTGATCAATGCCAAACCCCTCTTCTTCCGCCTGAGCACAGCCTTGACCTGGCAGTTCCAGCCCAGGGCTAAATAGTGCCTGGTAAAATAAAGTAAAATGGACACAGATTCCCATGATATCAAAATTTCCCCCCCTGGAGCCCTTATTACTGGAAGCAGGGCATGCCAAAAGAGGGAAAAGGGGAGATGAAATATACCCCCTAAGTAGTAGGACCCAAAAGTGAAAGTACAATTACAGGCCTGTAACCTTAAGATCTGCTTGTATGATGTCTTGGCGCTGGAGTGGTTTCTCTTGGATAGGAGCTGTCCAGCTGTTTATCACAAAAACTAGAACGAGCATGTCTTAAGAAGTTGCAACAATTTTTGTCACAATTAAAGTTTTTTTTACCCCCATATCACCACCACCATAACTGTCACCATCACCATGACCACCACCAAAATTACCCCCACATTACTACTACCACTAATACGTGTAGTGGGTGGGGTATGGAAAACAGATATTTCTCTTCAACACAAGTTGTGGTGCTTATTGTTGTTGATGTTGTTGTTGTAGTTGTTGTTGATGTCGTGAAATTGGACATTGCTAACTTCAGAAAACAAAACCTATGTATGATTTGTCTCAACAAGTCTTAAAAATTATCGTAAAACGTTTGCATAGACCTATGTCCAGTCTGAATTTGCATACATACATGTCATATGTAGATTATTTCCATCCACTTTCGCATCTCTCGCATTCGCCTGATTCACATAATATCATAATCTTTCATTTCAAATATTCGTTTACATTTAGATCCATGCTAAAAAGTTTATTAATATCCTCAAGAAGTTCAGTCTGTCATTCTTGTAAAATGTCTATCCAATAAGATGTTCCTTCTAAATACCTACATAAAATCGAAATGGTTGGTATGTATTGTTATCAAAGGTTCCTAATACCCTTAATAAAAACAAAACTTATAAATATCATTTTGTGAATATCACACTTTTCTGTTGAATATTTTTTTTTGCGCGATATGTTCCAAGTGTAAACGTGGCTAAAGGTTTGAAAGGAGGGTGCTATCATGGATGAACAAACATTACATGTATTCAGATTTTAACTAAAAAACATGAAGCTACAGCGAAAGGTTTGTGTTACTTTAGTTTTCTTTGACGTCATTTTGAGTATAGATCGAAGGGGCCGTCCCTCGGACAGCGGACTCCGCTCATTGGCTGTGTCGTACGTATCATACTCAGAATGACGTCAACTCATACTCGAAGAAGGAAACAAAAACGCACCCCGAGTAAGACAAAGGGATGTGACGACGAAAATGAGTGAGTGAGTGGTTTTTGCTGGATAAGCACAGTGAACCTCCAGAAAAATATGTCTGAATGCGTGCGAAAGGTGTTGTTATAATTTGTTTTGCTATGTATTTCGTGATCCATTATCGTAGGTAGTATATGTATCTACCATGTGCATGTTTGTTACAAATAAACTATCTTATCAATTTATAGATATTACAATTATTCTCATTTTTTAAATCTATTATATTAGTGATAGTTATGATTAGTATCAATTTTCCTCATTAGTGCTTAACTGTCGAAAGTAAAGGTTGTTTCCCTTGGGCTGTATGGAGTTGCCTACCTTTAGGCGGTACAAGGATTCACGAAATCTGGAGCGCCCTCTGTCATGTAGTCCAGCAAGGGAAAACTGTGGAGGTTTAAAAGAAAAAAAAAACAGTCTTGCAGCCAGTCAAAATGGAGTGTACGTCCCTTTTTGGCTAAATTAAGTTACTAGTATGACAAGAAAGCTGAATGTGTATACTTTTATTAAGTAAACAACTGGCCTAGTATCACTCTGGCTCGACACACAGTTGTTTCAAGTGGGAGATGGTCACGTTTTGCAATGACAATAATGCTGGGAAAATCGATGTTGAAGAATAGTATTAAGTACAGTCGACTCTGCTTAATCGCCCTTCGCTTAATCGCCTTTTCAGCTTAATCGCCTCGTTTCCCAGAGAACTGAATTTTTTTTCTATATAAAAGTCACTGGATAATCGCCTCTCACTCCTGATAATCGACCACTATTCAGCGCCCGTGAATTCAAAGATCAGCGGTTGGAGGATTACAGTTGACAAACAAGTATGAACACAGACGGTTTAACTGCGCGACGGATGGCAGAGCAGTTGACTGAGTAACAGCTGCCACCCCGAAATAGGTGTGATAAGCCTTTCCTCCCCATCTCCCCCTTCCCTTGCCCCCCTTCATCCCACGCTACGCATCACCGCCGCCGCTGTATATATGCCTTACAAAGACTCAAAATATCCACAATTACTGATCATCAGCCCATAAAATTAGTGTATTTATTTATAGTCTGTAAGGAAATGATTTTACTCTCTATTTCCTCGATAAATAAAAGTATTTTCTAACATCGTTAGAGCCTGATAACGCATTCTTAGTTTAGCGACATAAGTCTTATTTTGATTGGCCACAACATGCGAGAGAAATGTACTGTTCAGCTTATGGGTAATTGATTGAATATTTTGTCTTTCTTTGGAAGGTGGAATCTCGCTAGAACCCCCCCCCCCCCNCCCCCCCCAAATTAATGTGACGCAGGTTGAACGAGCATGCTAGGTGTCCAGAATGTGAGCTAAATTTCTCAATGATCGCCTCAGAATTCAGGATATGTTGAAATTATTGATAATTATTAATCATCATTTGATATGGATACTGTCAAAGCAACTGAAGTCTCATTTCGACTGGTTGCAAGGCAGTTGTTCATTTATATTAAAGAAATTTGTCTTTCCAATGACCGCCTTGTATTCTCTTACTTTTCAGTGACCGCCTTGTATTCTCTTACTTTTCAGTGACCGCTTTGTATTCTCTTACTTTTCAGTGACCGCCTTGTATTCTCTTACTTTTCAGTGACAGTCTTGTATTCTCTTACTTTTCAGTGACCGCCTTGTATTCTCCTACTTTTCAGTGACCGCCCTGTATTCTCAGTCATACTTTTCAGTGACAGCCTTGTATTCTCTTACTTTTCAGTGACCGTCTTGTATTCTCTTACTTTTCAAAAATCACCCTGAATCCTCTTCCTTTTCAAAAATCATCCTGCATTCTCTTGCTTTTTGGTGACCGGCTTGTATTTCTTCTTTTTCAGTGACTGGTCTATATTCTCTTACTTTGACAGCACTGTTTTCTCCTGTTTTTCATTAATCGTCCTGGATTCTCTAACTTTTTAATGACCTTCCTATATTCTCTTTTTTTTTCTGTGACCATCCTATATTATTTTCTTACTTTTCAGTGACTACTCTGTACTCTCTTACTTTTCTATGACCATCCGATATTCTCTTCCTTTAAATGAAAGCCCTGTATTCTCTTACTTTTCTATGACCACCCTATATTTTCTTATTTTTCAGTAACCATCCAGTCCTCTCTTACTTTTTTTATGGCCGTTCTGTCTTTTCTTACTTTTCAGAGACCACCCTGTACATTCTTACTTTTCTATGACCGTTCTGTATTTTCTTACTTTGCAATGGCCACCCTGTACACTCTTACTTTTTTCTGACAGCCCTGTATTTTCTTACTTTTCAATGACCACCCTGTACACTCTTACTTTTCTATGACAATCCTGTATTTTCTTGCTTTTCAATGACCACCCTAGACACTCTTACTTTTCTATGACCGTCCCGCATTTTCTTACCTTTCAACCTTAGGGATGATGTATGGCAGTTTGTTGCCGGTTTCATCAGCGACGTCTGGAATAACCGCATTCACTCCATCACAAGTCCACGCCACATCATAACCACTGTGTATCTGGAATCAATATCAGTTCAATCTAGTGGTGCCCAGATCCAGTATATACAGTAACAAGAACTTAATAACAATATATATAACTCCAAAAACGCGCAAAAAGATACTACATACTCATATCCTGTCGCTCGACCTCTCTGGGCTCTGTCATGTTCTTCTTTCTATCTTGCAGCTGTAATGCGTTCACTCACGCTAACTTCATGCATGTGCATTCTTTATCGGAGCTTTCTCACTTACCCTTCTTCCTGCACATTTCCTGTTTTCGTTGACATTTCAAAACAAGCTATGCTCCGTTTACGAAACAAATTAACGCCAACGATTCTAGTTCAAGATTTTCGTTCACTCACTTTTTCATTAACTCGGTGATGGCTTTGATATCTTCACACTGTGACCCCTGTCACAGATATTGCTACTGTCAAAAACCAGCAAAAGTAACGCAATATTGCTGACACATTAATGTTTACCCATCCCTACTATTATAAATCGGATTCAAAGATGTCTGCACAGAGAGGATTTTATGAGTGCATGGGAAAGGGGAAGCTCGTGATGTCAAGTTCTAAGACTTATAGTTAGAAGAAAGGACAACTTACCCCGGGCGCCGCATACTCTCTGCAGTCCACCCACCTCCCTAAGTACGCGCCTTTGCCGACAGCTACGAAAAGGTTTTCACAATCAGGGCTAGTGCTTAAGTCATCTGGGGTCAGATTTTGGAGATCATCCAGGTTATAGGAGCCTGGTCTGTAAGGTCAAGGTTGAATACTCATTCATTAATAATAACAAAAAGAACGAGAAGAAGATGAAGAATAGGAAGAAGAACAAGAAAAGGAGGAGGAAGAAAGAAGATGAAGAAAATGAAAAGGAGAAAAAGAAAGAACAAGAAGTGGAGGAAGAAGAAGAAATGGGGGAGATGGAAGAAAAAGAAGTGAAAGAAGAAGGAGAGACTGATCTGACCACCTGGTCAGAGGAACTCTTTTGGATTAGTCTTACACCAAGCAAGAGACAAAAGCCTTTAGAAAATACCATTTTTTCACATGTACAGGTTAAGGGAACTACCTTCCTGAATTTGTCTTACTAGCCAGTGAGATATTTCGCTTCCAACAACTTACTTGAGTGTGCTGATGTCCGTGAAGTTGTATGGTAAAACATGAATGACTTCTTCCTTATCTTCACTGATCACCAGAAGTTGAACACGGAAAACTTGACCGTCGTCTGCCTCCTCGAAGTAGATAGTGGATTTCTGCAGAATAGAGAACACCCAAAACTCCGCTTAATCGAAACTTTTCGGAAACATGGGTGGAAGTTCCAATTAAGCAATAACTGCGACTAAGCGATGGTATCTTTTCATTTTTTAAACATGTATTCTGAAAAAAAAATATGTTTCTAAACAGAAAAAAGTGTGGTTAAATGGATTGCGATTAAATGGTGCTGACTGTGTTTATTCCCTGGCCTTGACCATGAAAAACTTTCCAACCTTTGGCAAGATTACGAGGTAAGAACACATAAGCAGGTCCGGAATTGGTCAATTCCCTTGTGGTGCTAATGGTCAATGCCCTTGTGGTGCTATTGGTCAATTCCCTTGTGGTGCTATTGGTCAATTCCCTTGTGGTGCTATTGGTCAATTCCCTCGTGGTGCTATTGGTCAGTTCCTTTGTGGTCCTATGATAAATATGATAAATTGTATTGTTGGTTCTCTACTCTTGAGTGCAGCAAGAGAACAAATTCATATCTCCTCGGCGACTGAATTTTGCAGCCCAGTGTCGGCTGACAGCCAACATGTGCAATGGTCTTGTCCATAACAATGGTCACGCAGCCAGTCGGAGGCTGGATCCGAGGTGTCTCGCAGAAAAAGAAGAATGGAATTAAAAGATCGTATCTCAACATTAAAACAGAGAGATATATTATCTTTTCAAATAAAATCACAGAGATGGAGAGAGGAAGATTTGCCACTAGAAGAGTCGAGCTCCATAAGTATTACACAGCAAACACCACTCGCGTCAGCGCACTATTTTCTAGGTCTTCCGCATCAGTCGCAGCCATCTTGGCTTGCCTAGAGACTGATACTTCCCGTTGCTTACGACGGCCCACATAATAAAAGGACCGCCCCTTTCGCGCATCCGAGAGGTCCAAACAAACGTAACCCTTGATTCATTGTAACGCCTGGCACGATCAGTTGTTAGGCAATCCAGATATGAGACTCTCAAAGATTTGGAGGCCGATCCTGAGGCTCGATTCTAGTTGGATCCTAACAAATTGTGTTGACTTGCCGAACATGAAAAGATCTGCTAGGCCTTAACAGACAGTGTCATCTGTTCCGTCATAAGGAAAAATGCAAATACACACCGGAGCTTTCCAGTTTTTTGCCTTACGACCGAAAAAACTGGGGCGTAGCCTTCTTTTTTTTTTTGCCTCAGCTGGTTTGCCAAGGAACGAAAATGTGCTCAGCAATGTATAAAAAATATGTCGCCGCAAGAGTGCGCCACTGAACAATAAAATATTTAATAAATCGTTGACTGAAATATAAAAGAATTAAATAAATAAACAAATAAGTAAGTAAATAAATAAATTCCTTGTTTCTAAATATGTTTCAAAACTCAATGACAATTCATAAATGAGACAACGAGTTCGAGTGAACTTATTCAACTGCCTTTGAGGTCACTGTGTATAGGACCTCCCATGAGGCCATGATTACCAGAGATACTCATTTTTTTGTTCCTCATAACGACAGATCTTTCCCCGATTCCTTACCGGGAAAGTCGCTGGCACCTGGACTGGCTTGAAGAAGACCTTGAGGATGTCGTGTCGCCTTTCGTGGAATTTCTCGTCCTCATCCACCTCCTTCTGGTCACTAAACCTGCCACTCATGGCGCTGAGAAAGGTCAGGAGGTTGGCAGACGGGGCTGAAATTCCAAACAAACGAAGAAAAAAAAACATGTTATTATGACACCATTTTCAAGGTTGAGGACATGTGTCAAAGAATCTGCCTCCTGTGACCGCGGAACTAATAGACACCAGGGTTATATTTATATTGGCTTGGTCTCCTCTGGTGCGCGGAAGGGGTGATTCATTCATTGGGCGGTCCCAAGCAACGGAAGGATCAATCTCTAACCAAGCCAAGATGGTTGCGACTGATGCGGAAGAGTTAGAAAATAATACTTTGGCTTGTGAGTGGTGTCTGCTATGCTTATATCTTTGCCTCAATCATTAGCATGCATATCACTGTTGATTCTTGTCGCATCCTTCTCCTCTGATCAAAGGCCGTTAATGAAAGGTTACATTAGCAAATTTCAAACCGTAGATGGTGACTGTTATTATGCCTTGCTCTCATTTCCACTTGACGCAAAAGAGACTACATTTCTAACAAATGTCTCGTAGGTGTTGCAACCTTCTAGACCGAGGGGTACCTTTCTGTTGTTGCGAGTTTGTCTCAGTGTGCAAGTGTAGCATCTTTTAAACGTTTCTCTAAGCGGAGTGAGAGTTCCGCAAAATGGCGATCGTCATCTACGTCGTCAAATTTGTTTGTGGAACTTTTATCAAAGGCCTCATGTCGGGGAAGGATATGGCATTAATAGTTGGTAGTTTGTATGCTAAAAATTGAAGCATAGATATAAGTACAGCAAACACCATTCGCAAGTCTGCCCCCTTGTTTTATACTGCATCCGCATCAATCGCAGGGATCTTGGCTTGCTTAAAGACTGAGGCTTTCATAGTTGAAATTTCCAAGGGATCCTTTCCGTGACCTGCAAGGACTAATCAACCGTAGCCCAGACAGAGGTTGGGGATTTTAGACATTTTACATTCATGCAAAGAAGGAAAAGTAAGTAAGAAAGAAAGAAAGAAAGAAAGAAAGAAAGAAAGAAAGAAAGAAAGAAAGAAAGAAAGAAATGTTAAAGCTATAGGTCATTTACTTTCACAGCTTGCTCTGAATTATAAAATGTTTTTTAAATTTGGTCACCATTGGACGTTCCAAAGTATTCGCCTTTTCGTGCACCACATGATGATGATGAGGGTGATGATGATGATGAGGAGGAAGAAGATGGATGCTTGCATTTAGCGATATGCCAGGCTGCAGTTTCCTGTTTCTGATTCAAGACGTCAAACCAAAACAGAAAGGAATCTAGAAACTTTAAAGACTGTAAACGGACAATATTTATGAATCTTCCATTTGGTTAATCATCATGCTATGTATTTGAGAATTTGCGCATTAACGATGGGATTTCATACCATCGTAAGAATTACATTAACTCTGCATGTTGAACGCTACGAAGGGTGTAGTCAGCACCGATGCACTAATGTAATTCTTAGGTCGGTAAGATGTCCCATCTTTAATCCGCGAGCTCTTATTTGATGGAGTAACGTTAAAACGAAATGTAATCAATGACACAGAAGAAAAACTGGTTGGCAACACAGATAAACCGGTTGGCAAGCCAGTGTTTTCTTATCTTTGGTCGTGATGTCTCCTCAACTTCGTTAATGTGTGTGGAGATATCCCTCTCTCCCCTTTCATACCCACTAGAATATAAATCAACCAAAATTTGACCACAGCATTGAAACGGTAACGTACCGCCATCACAGAAAGCGACCATCACCACCAGGGCAAACAGCAGAGCCATCAGACCGCGATGCATTTTTATCTTGCTGCAAGTTTAACGGGCACACTAAGAGCTCCAGGAAAATGACTGTAGATTCTCTATGCACAGGGGGTTTGGCAGGCCTTTACTCTTGAGTCAGTGAAAGTGAACTTAAGAAGATTCTTGTAGCTTTAAATACAAGCCCACATCCGGGCCATTCGTAATTACTGATTTTAATTAAATGCCATAACCTTTTATCGAAAAGTGAGATTCTGGTTGCGACATCTGTGGAAGAATTTTCAGGGCTGGAGGGTTGGAGAATGAGAGAAATGGGGAGTAGGGTGTCTGTATTGTTCCGTTCCGTTCCGTTCCCTTTCTGGTGTAAATTTTGTAACATCAACTCAAAGAACTTCATAACAGCTGCCCTTCAAAATATTTGCGACGGCGTTCTGCTTCTGAATACTGTAATTACATTCTTGAGTGGGAAAACTGAAATGAATGGGTAGCGAATTTAAACAATCCAGCAAGTCCAGAAAAGAAAAGAAAAATTGAAGTCCGACAAACAGGAAAACCCAACCGATCAAGTAAGAATACATGGACCGACTATTTTTTATATCCTAAGTCCTAGTATATATGCAGTCTTACCACCCTCCCTTATATCTCCAAACTGTAGACTAAAATTGAGCGGCAAAGAATCTTCTTATGGACTAGATGAGATGCTGTTAGCTTTATACTGTAAGCACAAGGCTAAGACGACTGTCCGCCGCTAAGCTAATCGCTGTTGATGTAAGAGGCTATGCGGACAGCATAACAGAATTGCACTCGACTGTTGGGTTACTACGCAAAAGAAAAACCTTGTTCAACTAATCAGCATAGAATTTTGGTCTTTCTTTTTTCACTGTGGTATCTTTAAACATCCTAACATGACAGATATGACTATGACTGTGGCAGAACAGCCAGTAGCAGCTGTTATAGCAGTGTTTAATTTACTTAACAAGGCAAGACACGGCCGAACAGTGCCAGTAGTTTTCGGAAGTTTCCCAGGAGCAAACGGCTTGAATGACGTGTAGCTGTAAGGCGTTGTTTTCTCATTGGTGATTTCGTTATACTGGTGGCTGTTGAGAATATTTTAACAGATCTGGATCCGGGAAGTTGGGCAGGACAGTTTGATGTACATAGTATCTTGATTGTGCATCCAGCTTTAATGAAACACATTTCATTTGGAGCATGAAATGTTGGTACTAAAACGGTACTCGTCAAGCACCATATTGGAGAGCAGACTAATGATGCCTCGGGTGAATCTTTTGCAAATAAAAAGTTGAAAAATAGTACATATTCTTTATTTTTCCCTGAGCAGGATATTCAATGCTGGGCACTGTCTGAGCATCGCGTTCTTTCTCTCGCGAGATTTTCCAGTGACATTGTGGGCTACTATAAATAAACCTGAATGAGCATAGATCAACCTCCTTTTACGGGATGTCATTTTGAGCACTAGGGTTTTAAACTATTCAAAACCATCACCAATAAATCATAAAGTATCCTATTGGATAGTCTCTTTCCAGTTCATAGCTTCTGAAGGATTACTCCAAATATTATTCGATATCGAACACATAATCCATAAGTATCGATACATTGTTATACCGAATTATTTCATGATGCTGGCAATTAACTACAGCCCAAAGAGGTTATAATACTAACTAGAGTCCGCACTAGGTCACGTGACCTAAGAACACTTGAGCCGTCCGACCGCCATTTTGAATGGGCAGAGGTAACAGGTCAGCGGCCTTGTTTACAATCGTAGCGAAGGGATTGTTGACGGAAGGATGGTGCAAAACTGTTGTGTTTTTAAGTGCTACAACCGGCGTACCAAAGGATCACCGTACACGTTTCATGGGCAGTCACTTAATTTGTATTTTATGCAATTATTTAGGCTTGAAAAAGTGTTTTATTAGCTCACAAATCACTGCAACAGTGTGATGGCCCAGTAACCTAGAAGAGCCGATGGACGTGAATGGTCTGCAGTCGCACACTGATGTCGTGAGTTACACGATGCTTGAATACAAGCCTACAATAAATCTGCAAGAACTAATCATGCAAAAGTGAATGACGGAGTTAAGGCATTGAACTAGCATGTTGATTTATCTTCTGCCAACAATTGAGCCGTGGGAGAAGGGCGTAGACTTATACTGACTACACTGCACTAGGCCTAGACTAGCCTGGTGTTAGACAATCATGTACACTGAGTTCATACTGCCATATCGGTAGGCACAGTCCTACTCTGCTGACTGCACTGCCGTAACTGGATGTCCTTTCGTTTAGATCATTGTTTATCGTGCAGATTGATGTGCTGTTTGGCTAAAGTCCCTTTTTAAAGCCTTCTCCCGATAATGCTGTTCAGAAAAGAGCACGGCACAGTAGGTGCTAGACTAGATTAGTCTACGATTATGATGTGGGACAATAAACAGTCTGCATTTTTTGGGGGGGAGGGGGGGCGGCGGGGGGAGGGAGAGGGTTGGGGGGAAACTAGTTGAAAATTCATGGCACATAAGCCTACCTTTCACAGGAATAACACACTTACAGTGTCCTGGAATAAATTTCAGTGAGTTAGGGGTAGGGTTTGCTTGGGTGAGGTGTACGAGAGAAAGAGAGAATGAACCATTTCATCTGAAAGACGGAATTTACAAATGTTTAACATCAACAGTGCACAGGTTGTATTTCCCAACATAACAATTACTGAAGTATCCAGGTGTTAAAAAAATGTTTTGTTTCACAAGCTTTCGTAAGAATCATGTGAGAGTTTACTTGAATTATACCACGGCTGACTTTGATTCATTATTATTAATATTATTTATCCCTTTTTTTTTTCAAGCTTTCTAAATAATGATATTGAACGACTCCAGAAATGGATTAGCAACAATAAGTAGAGAAAGGACACATGTGAAAGCTTGGGCACCAACCAAAAATGACAAAGTCTGCAGTGCACAAATTCTTGGACGAAGATTTTTAAGCTGGACTGAAGGTCAAGCTTCTTAAGCCTCATGCTGTATATTCACAGAAAGATTTGTGCATCACAATTTGGGATCTGTCAGGCACAAACAACAAAACTGTCCTGTTCCTGCACCAGGGATAAAATGATGTGCGGTTATTATTATCAGCTTGTTTTAACTTTCATGGAGTACCATTATCCGTTGCAATTATACAAGTAGTTCATCATGTTTTGTGGGATTAATGTGCCAGCAGCACAGCCGATGGTCCAACTTAGTGCTGCCAGCAGCCCTTGTTAGGGCTAATATGGCAAACATTGCTTTTCAGGGCGAACCAAAGTAAAACAGCAGCCCTTTTCAGGGCTACCCTAAACCAACAGCCCTTTTCAGGGCTAACACAAGTAAAGCAACAGCCCCTCTCAGGGCTAATTAAGTAAATCAAAAGCCCTTTTCAGGGCTACCTTAAATTAAACCAACAGCCCTTGTCAGGGCTAACACAAGTAAAGCAACAGCTTTTTTCAGGGCTAACTTAAGTAAAACAACAGCCCTTTTATGGGCTAGCTTAAGCCAAAAGCCCTTTTAAGGGCTAACATAATATAAAAAAAAAAACAACAAAACAACAGCCCTTTTCAGGGCTACCTTTTTAATGCAGAGGGAAAAGGTAAAAAAAGGACACAAACCAAAAAAACAACCACAAAGTTAGACAGCTATAAATAATAGTTTTTCTATTCAAAATCTACAATTGTTTACTTATTCTGTCGTTTTTTGTTTTTTTTTTAAATTTAGGCTATATTCTGCCTTTAACATGAAAAATGTCGGTTTAAAGGCACTGTTACACATAAAATGCGACGTACACAAACACACATGCACACACACTCCCTCATCTGTTGCGCAAAGCCTAGCCCTCGCAACTGGCCACGCTAACCTGCTTCCCCACCGTCGCCGCCATTTTGGGTCATCAATTGTTCACGCCTCGCGCTGAGCCACAAGTAGCGAGTGCGGGGTCTAGTGTAATATTATAACGTCTTTGCTACAGCCATACAAAGCCCGTGCTTTTAGTTTCCACAATGAAAATAATTGAAAAGATGCAAACTAAATAAAGATAAATTCGCTTGTGCTTGTAATTATCATTCATGTATGACTATTGACTTAGTGTTCGCCTTCTAGTGACCTTTTTTTTTTTTCTTAAATATGATATTATACTCCCGAATGCAACGATTAACTACCACCTTCGATAACAGGTGGATTCGATATGTTACCCCTAAGTAGTCCAAATAGGACATCTTGCAGTAATCTGTATTATTACTTGTGTCATTAACATATAATTACAAATTAGTTATGATTCGTATCCGTATTCGCATAATTTCATCGATAAATATATTTTTGGGGGGTCTGTATTGTGTGAAACTGAGCTTATAGTCTAGTTAGACAATCCTATTCCTCTGACAATGGTAATGGGGAAAACAGACGCAATGATTTCTGGAGTTGTGGCTTGCCATGCCTGGATGACTGACCATTGATAATAACTGTGGTTCATGAAAACGAGCAAACCAAAATAATGACGTCGTTTTCTTTCCTAACCAATTAATCACACTGAATGTAGTAATAAATAAAGATCGGGAAATCCCGTTAATTCTAAAGCTATTCAAATACTAGGCCTATGGTGTGATAAAGTCGAATGGTGTCGTTGCAACAACAAGCGATACTCAGTGCATTGACAATCGATACCATAGTGGCTGAAACGTTTGGAAGAAAATGATGACGGAAAGGCACTAATAGCACGGTGACTTGTAGACATTTGAGAGCTTGCGTATTAACGATGGGATCTTTTAATATATCGTAAAAATTACATTCACTCTGCTTGTTGAAAGTCAGAGGCGGTGAATTCTGCACCAATGCACTAACTCGTACGATCGTAAGTGATCCCACAGTTTATGCACAAGCTCTCGGTTGTCTCACTCTCAAGTCTCCCCTTTTCCATCTCTCTCTGACCAATATATCTGCAAATTTATAATCACACTCACAGCACAGCGGTGTTTTCTTCAGCTCTTATGAAATGGCGGCAACACTTCCCCCCTCGATAGAAATTTTAATTTGGGTGGGTGGGTTTGTAAATTCTGAGGGGGATATTAGATTCTTCTCAAATTTTTTCCTGTTTCTGGGCAGAAAATAGAAGAGCGAAAGGTGGGCGTCCGTTTACTGAATTTTTTAAAAGGGATACTGAAATTTAAGGAGCGGATCGTGCGATCATGTGGTGTGGAGAGAACATTGACAAGTTTGTCTAGATCTAGTTACAATTATTCTTTTCTCATTTTCGTGTTCACTCCTTGGCACATTCATTAAATACCTCTCCATTTCTCCCCTTCTGGAGGACAAAGAAAGTTTGTTTCTGTGCTTATCTTTCATCTTTTCGACAACTGTTGCCCGGATGTGATTCTGTAATTATTTCAAACAATGGCCTGCACTTTTTTAAAAGTGAATTTGATATCGCTTTTAATTAATTAACTGGACCGAATCACTGAGATGACTAGAAATAGAGAAATCTCGATGTGAAGGTAACAGATCCGGAAGCCTGATCTTGTTTGGACCACCGTTACGCCAACATCTGTTCAATAAATATATATAGGAAAATTACTGGTTGTCTTCCCAGGCGTGAAACACTTGTTATACTGGATCAGACAACTATACAAAGAAAATTAAAATCCGATTGTAATGTGGCTGCAACTATTTGATATATATACAGGTCAAGGCTAAGTACCGTATGTAAGATCCCTACCCCTCCCCTTTCCTTGCTCGCTCCCATCCCCGCTTCCCCTCCCCCCTTCTCCCCGCCCACCTCCTCCCCGCTAATCAAACGAGCCCATAATCATAAAAGTACATTAAAAGACCCTTCATTTGTGGATNGGGGGGAGGGGGGAGGTATCATTAAAAACTGGACCATATATTGCTCGGATGGTTACATAGAAGCTCTGATTCATTGGTAAATCTTTAATGTCAAGGAAAATTGCATATCTACGTCCTGGAGTGTTGTTTTGATTTCAGGCAGACATCCTGTCATCAGCATCAGTTAGGCACACCACACCACTACAGACCACACCACACCACACCACATCACACCACACCACACTTCCCCACACCCTACTGTACCACACCACACCATATCACCAACTGTCCACACACCACCATATCACACATCACAGCAGCACCACACACCACACTGCACCTCAATCACCGCACCACACTGCACAATACATCACACACCACAGCACTTCACATATCAAATCACATCTCATCACCCCACAGCACTGCATCACATCCATCCATCCATCCATAACCTCTCCATTTTCTGAGTATCTACTAGCCTACATGATAATTTCAACAAATGAGTACACGTGAACAAGCTACTGAAGCAAAACCATAAACACAGTTTATTAAATAAACATTGTCATGTCATTCATAATCATAAACAAAATAAAGAATGGCAGCTGAACAGTACATAATAAACAAAATTGTTCTGTAACATGGTAGTTAAAATCTTATTCTCTAACATTACTGTAAACTCAAAGGTGCCTCTTTAGCTATAAGCTGTAAGGTTTGTGCCCCTTTCTTCATTACTTCAGGTCTGTGTTCTGACTTTCCATCTCAATTTTTTTCGCTTACAAGACACAGAATAAATTATACAACCAAAATGAGCAAAACTCTCTAAACCAAATTCTGTGACAACCCTTTTTGTGCACACATACCCATTTCTCTCAGTCACGCCAGTGTGGGATGTTCTCTCTTACCCCTGGTCGAGCTTGTTTATGTGACTTGAATGGGATTTGCTCATTTGCTAAGGAAAGCATCACAATGAATGCTTCAGTCTAAACCTCAGCAGCAATCATTTCAACAAACAGAAACACTGACGAGGATTCCCCATGTGCAAGTGTAAGGGAAGATAACAACATCCCCCCATTACACGCCCAGAATTTCAGGGGTGCCTGCATAAAGAGCTTTAGAGTCTTTGCACAGTGACTCCTTGAATGGTGTCGACTCCTGTGAGATGCCTCCACTTAATCAGGGGAACATGACTGTGACACCTATTACCCTATCTCTTCTGTTGACACTTCTGAGAATAAAACCTCTATGTGAATCAAAAAAAAAAAAAACATGGAAATTCTAATGACTTTTCCTATTAAGAACTTCTGGTTAAGAAAAAAAAAGCCTAAGAGACAGTCATGTTGAAAAAATAAGTAATGAGTGAGTACCTTTGATAGCCAGAGTAAACCATAGGGTTTCTGGCTGAATTGCGCTCGTACCTGAGACATTTTTCCAAGAGGCCTTCCGTACCTGACAGCTAGGTATTCTCATACTTAGCTTCGGTGTCTTAAACACATTATTTATTCGGCAACCTATTCTCTAATTCAATGGATAATCATGCTAAATCTAACTCTGACGAAAGACTCCATCTTCACATTAACCAAACTATTAATAATGACCCATTATTTTCTTGTAGATGGAGGTGAAGCACATTGCTGGGTTTTGTCACATACGAAAATCTCAAAGCCTGGTTGTCCAGCCAAAATACCATTATCCAAATACAAAACCCTGTTGTCACATCAACCTTGATTCTTGTTCCCTTCCCGTATTATGAGATACTTCCCCACCACTCACTTTTTACACTTCCACGTATCCATCTTCCACTGAACATGTGTTTAAAGCTACAATGACTGACATACTTTGTGAAAAATCAAGGGCATCCAATTAATATCATAAACCTTCATAGAACTAGAAGTGAATCACTTTCCTGGAATCAGATAACAGATTTCCTGGAAAACGGCATCTCTACATGAACATGTATATAAACCGTGAACAACAACACAAAATGACACATCAGTTGGTCAGTGTGAGTCCTGCAGTATAGGGTTCTCTTCTAATCCATAATACCTCACACTTATAAACAGACAGTCACTTTCAATTCCCCGACAAAATGGGAATATGGGAGAGAAATTGTGTATAAATAAAACTCCAATAATACAAAAGATAAAAACAATGCTTCGAGATAACTAAATCTACCTGTCTTTCAATGCCCACAGAAAAAAACAACCAGCACAGCTATTGAAAAAAAAACTTTGCATTACTTCTCTGCTACTGCCTACTACTTTTAAACATTACAATAATTTCTGTATCTTAACTTCATGATACAATATAGAACTGCAGCCAGCCTAAAAGAACTAGATCTACACACTAAGTGTTTAAAAGTCATAACAGTACATCAACCCCTTTGTCTCAATGTACTATCAACCCTTTGTCTCAATGATCTATAAGACTTACAGAGACTGCAGCTACACTACAAGATATATCTCTGCTGTAGACATTCAAGATGTCTATTTCAGGTATGGATTTAGAAAAGAATATACTTTTCTTTGCCAGGGTAAAATTTATTACTTCTATGAAAGCAATATTAAAAAAAAACCAAGACTTCAAAAAATCCAGTAAATTTCCTTTTCACAATCGGTCAGCTGTTAACAATGTGGGACTTATGTGAGGCAACATGAGTCAACCACCTGAGTATTGGGCTAGTCTGTTGATGAGCATCGTATTCAAAGTGAGACTAACAATGCTCAGCTGATTTGTAAGATCACAAGTTTTGGAACTTCATGATATCGCCGCCTGCAAATAATATTGTTGTATGTCCTTCAAGTCATTACTGGACTTACGACAGCAATAATTGCGTGCTGCGATACGTTGACGGAGGCTATTGTTGTGTTGATTCAATCAAAATGGAGCACATGACTGGGAGGGAAAAAAGGGGTGTAACTCTTGCTACAAAAGAATGATTGTCTTGCAGCCAGTCAAAATCAGGCTTCTGTCACTGGATTATGACCTGAAATATCAAGCTCTACAGATGTTTAAAGCTTTGTGATATCAAATTCATGTCTGTTGCAGAAATCTAAATCAAAATCATTTCTGTACCCAACACTGCTGATTTTATGGGCAAATTGTGGACAAATCTTGAGTTTTTTGGAGGCAAGTGTGAAAATTTCCTCAATATAAATTCATTCTTCAATCACACTCCGAAGTTTTTCCAAATCATGAGGGTGACCTCCTTTTACTTTCAATGGCCGCATCTTGGGCCTGACTTATGCTAGGTAAAAAAATTGTTCACTTGATGAAAGTACACTTTTTTGGCTTTCATATCTCAATAGTATGTGCACACATGTGAAGCTGTCTGTAGTGCAATGATGTTGTTTACAGATACAAGTGACAAGTATCATGGCAATAATTTGATGTAGTCAAGACATGATCCAAGTCTCCTTTTGACCAGCTGCAAGAACATTTAATGATAGAAAAACATATCATCATAATGTAAACAAGCTGTAAAAACCAAACAATGAAGACTGTGGCACCTCCAATAAAAACACTCACAAAAAGCAACTGTTGTAAATGTCATCAACAATGAACTACAAGTGGCACCTTACGAGATTTAAACAAAATGGTAAATTCTTCATAAATAAAGAGTAACAGTGTATGATATCTGCCCTCTGAGTCTTGCACAAATCCTTGTTCCAGTTGTCTGAGCATTTCGTGTGGTCAATTCCATGCCCACCGAGTTCGCCAAGTCGCCCCTCCAAAGAACACAGGATGGGAGACCCGAGAGTTGCAAAGAGGCTTTTTATGAACTCCTATGGGGCCGGACGGGTGGTGTCCACCGGCCGAATTGAAATGGGGGTGTGGAGTCGTAGCTTTTCCCCGCTTAGGATCACCATGCCGGCAGGCCAATGACTGGGCCTACTTTCGGGCCTCTGGGTGCAAGGAGGTCCTAGCTGGCTACCCCGACTCGCCACTCCACGGGGGTAAATCCTTGTTCCAGTTGCAAGGTGCCAAACTGTCTTCCATAAAGCCATAAACTGTTCAGCAATGTGCGGGGGGAATGATGAAACTTAAAGCTTACGTTTCCACAAAGTTTAACCCTTCAGTTACCGGCCTTTGCTTTATTTTGAATGCAGTGTCAAGCGGCGCAGATCTGTCAAAATCAACACAGATGTCACAAATAAAATATCACTTTTTAAAGTGATATTCATTATCATGGTAGCAGAGGTGTTTAGTGTGGCATAGCAAGTGGGTGAAAAGGTTAATGAAGGGTTCAGCTCTAAGCAATAATACATGGATCAATTAGAGAAAAAAAAAACACCATCAAGCACCATTACAAACAAACTGAAATTTTCTTCAGAACTAGTATAAAATATTTTATTTTATAAAATGGCCTAGGGACTCCAATCTCTCCATACTAAACCAACAGTGTATCTGTATAATGTAAGAGGGGGAATTAAATACCTTATGATGATACTGCAAACTTTCACTAAGGAAGAACTCAAAAGACATGAATTGGTCTGGCCAACCTTTCTTGATAAGAGTAGTATAAACATGAAGTCTGAGGTTTTTCCAATATGTGGGGTGTTGACTGGCTGCTCAGGACTCTCTGACTTTCCAGTTCTGAAAGATCTGAAAACACATCACCTCCCAGGGTGGCCAGACATTTAGGAACATTCTATACCCTGACAGAGTTCAACTTCAGAAAACTTGCATCTGTTACAACTGGGTACCAGACCACTGGTGTCAAACTCAAACGACTGCTAGATCACCAAAGTATAGAGGAATAACTGTAACTCACTACACATGTGTATATATGAACTTATCGAAGCCCTGTACCAACAGACTTGTAAAGCCAAATTAAGTGCAGTTCTAAAAGACTCTACCCACCCACTCTTCAATCAAATAAAATTTTCACAAAGAAGTGGGCGATTACTGTTCTTAAGAACAAATCGTGAAAGATACAGAAATTCGTTTCTTCCATCAGCCATAGGGTTTTCCAGTTGCGGCAGTCTCTCTTGAGTTGTCAAGTTTCCAGTACAGTCCATATATATCGTTATACATTTCACTCTGGTATGTGTCAACGGTTGTGTGGGTATGTGTGAAGGTGTGGTTGCGTGTGCGGTCAGGTAATGTGTATGACCTGAAATGAAATTTAATGTTGAATGTGTAATGTAATTATTTTATTGTTGAATGTGTATCAACTGTGAACGGAATTTCCCTCGTGGATATTAAAGTTTATCTTATCTTATCTTATCTTATGTGTCTTCTAGCGTGTACTGACAGACAACTAACAGTACACAACCTCATCTCCCTTGTCCATCTCTGAGTCCTGTTCTGCAGAATCACCAGGCCATTCAAACTCTCTCTAGCTTTATGTTGTTGCATGTTCTTGGAAACCGTACAGTTTTAGTATGACACTTCCATGTCATCTGAAAACTGACCAGTGTCCAGTGAGTTAAGGGCTAATTTCACACACTGTTATTCAGGTAAGTCTGTAAGCCTGTAACTAAAGCAGCAGCCAGAACATGATTATAATAAATTACACAAAGAGTATTTTACAAGAGGGCAAACTATCTTACACTACTCGCATCCAGGATGAGAATTATGTACACCACGACTATTTACAATATTTACAGTAATGTCTTTCACAGCCTGATGTTGCAGACAGAGGTAAGGAGCGTCTAGTCATCTATACAGTACACACTATGTTGGTTAAAAACATTAAAAATTGAACAGATGACAAGAAACAGATCAGAGAATATCTCCAGAATATGAATGAAAGTTTTTAGAATAAGAAAAGGCATTTGATTCAAAAGATAAGGGAATGACTCCTGTATCCCACGACTTGCAAGTGTTTAGTCTTATCAAGTAGCAAAGTTTACCCAAGTAGTCACCAAGGGTGTTTTACTCAGGCATCTCCTCAAAGCACACGACAAACAGAGAGTGGGCAAATAGGAATTGAGCACCATAAGGTTCTTTTTCCCAGCATTTAAATTTACACATCTGAAACGTTTCAACTGACATGCCCAAATGACAAATGAAATGGCATCCTCTTTCCTTCTAGAAGCCCCATTCTCTGAAACACTAAACACACTGATCTCAGCCACTGGACCACAGTATGTCAAAAATTCAAAGAAATCCCTAGACACCTGGAATATCAAACATTTCCATATTTTTCCACTGACCAATACACCCTAGAATTGGAGATTTTTTATAACTGTGAGTGAGTGGGGTAGGGATATTCTTATAAAATTTCTCTTCATATATCAAGGTAAAGCAAGCAGCAGTGATAATCCATCTCAGAAATCTTCATGTCTACCCAGTGATCCAGTTCTTCTATTTGTCATATTATTTATATAACAAGAGCACTACGGTCATGATCTTAGGGGGACCCCCAGCCCCATTCACAAGCTACTGTTAAAGGGGCCCTCATGTCACCAATGCTGATTTCCCAACACACAAAGGAAGTCGCACATTTGCCACAGTCCCTTGCATCAGCATTGGAAACAATGAAATTTCAAACCCAGACCATCAAATGCATTCTGAAGTTCAAGTTACATTTTGTGTCAAGTTCTTCTATATCAAGAAGTTTTCTACCGAGATGACAGAAGCAAAGCAAAAATCTTTTCCTACAGAGGAACATCCAGTTTTATAAGTATACCATGCATGTAGCCTTCAAATTTACTGAAGAAGCATGGTTGTTTTTTTTTTTTTCTTTCTTCAGCATGGATCTAATATTCATGAATTCTGAAAACTGAGGTCGACTATAAAAATTACTTCTTTATTAAAATTCTGTTCAAAATTGTTAAAAAAGACTTAAAATTATTAACAATCCACAAGCAAAATGTTTTTTTTTTAGTAACCATTCCTCACTGTTGACAGTCTCGAATATGGCATAAATTTTTTATTGGTACTAAGTAGTTTAACAATTTTACTGCCTAACTCTGTATTATTTCAGGCTTCTGCACTCATAAACAGAAGAGAAAACTAAAACTATTATGCACAGCTCACAAATATACGATCCTCTCAAAAAAAAAACCATTTCTGACTTTTTAAGAGAAACTAGTTACCCGTTGGTTAAAGAAGAAAAAAAAAAGACACTTCTACAGAAATCACAGTATTTATAGATCTTTGTTTATAGGGAAATATTCTGGGCAGAAGCCTCACTCAGAAACCTCCTAGCCAGAGTTGGACTTCAGTGGATCTCGGCCCACTGTGGACTACCTGGCACTGAGAACGCAGATGAACCAGCCAAGCATGGCAGTCAGGGTGATCGGTTCGAACATGCCATCAGCTACTAAGAAATCAAAACCATCCTTATGAAAAGAAGTGTTGGAGAAAGCAGCACAGAGGATATGTTCCATCTCTGGACTACATACATAAATTATCCAGAGATGGGCAGAGGAAAATTTTCAAGACTTGGCAAAGGGCACTGTTGCTTACAGGCTTACTTCAACAAGACTGGCAAATCTGAGACTCCATTCTGTGGGTGTTCAAAGTTGCACACTTCACAGGAGCGCCCCTATTTGGATAGCAAAAGGAAAAGGTTTTGATCCGGCGAGACTGCCTTCAAGGTAAAGCGATGTGATTCCGCAACAGACTTGCAAAACACAGCTGACTTCCCAAAGCAAGTCAGCACCATCACAATATGGGAGAAGTCTGTGCGGAAGAAGAGGAAGACAGGAGATGAGATGAGAAGGAAAGTATGCATATGTTAAGGTTCATGGCACATACAACTTGTATGCTGTCATTTGGAGAGGAGGAAAAGACAAGACCAAAAGGAACCATGTACACCAAGTATGACCAAACCCTGGCCCATGAGTCAAAACATGGCCTCACAAAACTGGAAAATGGGGCTTGCAAAGTTACCATACATTACAGAGTCCTTTGTGTCATTCCTCTATCACTTACATGCCTACTTTCATTCTTCAAAGCCATGTGTAAAAACAGCTTGACACCTGGAATATGACACTCATTTAGGTTGATCAGTATACTGGAACTCTGATACCATGTAGCTACTCACTGAATGGGAATACCCTGTTATCATATGAATGTTACGTGTATGTATATTATAATAAATATTATTTTATTGTTATTCAGGTGGATCTTGAAATGAAGTATTTTTCAATAATAAGCATTTTTCCATGCGCACACTCATTATTGAGGTTGTACTTCATGCATTGCACTGCACTTCATTATGAAGAAATGTAAATATTTTGGTTACCTCTGATCTTACAATGCACCATTATGAAAATAGACCAGTGTTTTAGCTCATGTTTGACAAGAGACAAAAAGTCACAGAATGCAAATAACAGCCCTGTTTAGAACACTGACAACTGAAATGATACCCAAGAACCGCAACATTCACATTATGTCTTATTATTTGTCTTTAGAACTCAAAATTCTGAAGTAAATTCCCTCCCATTTTCATAACAATCAATTAGTGTACTCACACAGATAAAAATGTGTATACACATGCATTTCTCAAAGGCCTGGCATTGATGTATGCAGGACTATCATGTTGAGGAAAAATTCTGTCTGTGGGAATGGATTGAATGTCTCAAAGACAGATGTCTAAGCTTCTCATGTCTTATGTTTTTTTAACTTGACGGCCCCTTTACACCACAAAGCCCTGCCAAAGATGGCAGCATGAGTGAGGTCTGAGATATTCGCTAAAAAGGATTCTAACCGAAGCACACAGGGCCAATGTACAATCTGCATATACACAAACTGCTGTACTGAAAACTGTCTATGCATATATGCACAACTAATAGCACTCTTATGCCATTTTAAAATGTCATCACAAACACTGAAGAATAGGCCTTCTCCTACAAAGGTAGACAGTACTTGAGTACTTGTACACATTCGAACCACAAGATTGCAGGACAATGTATATTCACAAAATCTGCTATAGGCAATGATTGCAGTTTCAGTCCAGCCCATTAACGGATAAGATCACCCGTCTTCTGACACATTCAGCTGAAATGTCCTATATTCTTTCTCAATCCTTCCACTCTATACCTCTCTAGATTTACTCATGCCATCTGCAAGCCTGAATTTCATGCAGACATTGGGAAAATTTACAAGAGGACAGTATGAACACTGTAAAGCTGTCATATTTAATTACATGAATGTACACTTCAACTTCATCAACTTACAAAAATGAAAATGTGTTATGTTCAAGAACAAAATGTAACAAACCATTATCAAGTCCAAGCCAAATGTACACAGTACAGTTTCACATGATATGTACAGCTGAGCTGTCGCCTTTAAGATATATGTACAGCTGTTGTCTAATATAAGTTACATTCTGAACCCATCACTTGAATACTGCCGAAAGTCAAACACTGCACTGTGTTAATCACGACAGTATCTCAGATTGGACCAGTGACTCCTGTAACCCTGTTAATACAATAACTTACAGTTTATACCCATCTTGGAACACTAGGTTTTATGGTCAGTCAAAATGCGACTAATGTTACCGGACCAGGAACAGAGAGATATCAAATTTACAATGTAATCACGGCTTTTACCAACATAAGATTTTGGTTTTTTTCCTAGGTGAATCGTGTACGACTGTGGAAAATAAAAAAATTGTGAGGCATATTGTATGACTTCTTAAACTGTTCTTCTGTCATGTATTTTTTTTTCTCCAGATAGAGACCAGAATAATCATCATCATCATCAGTAGTGCCTTTCATCCCTAGCAGGGTATAGGTCACGTACATGCGAATTCCATCTTTCCCTGTCTTGGGCCATCTTTCCAGGCTCGTTCCAAGTGAGCTTCATTTCTCTCATGACCCTTTCCGAGCATCGTTTCCATGTCTCCTGTGGCCTACCCCTGCCTCTTGTTCCTTGTGGGTTCCATTGCAGTGATTGCCTAGACCAGAATAATGCTGCCTCAAAATTTGTTTCACCTGCGGCCAAATGCATAATCTTTACATTAGTTTACAGTTACTAACCACACTGTGGTAACCACAAGAAACTTCCAAAAACGTGACCTGGGGGAAGTCTCATTTTGACTGACCGCAAAATCTACTAACAAGTCTAGCATTGCACGGTCTAACCTATGCCAGAATCCAAGAAGAAAGCAACTGTTTGTGTGACCTTTGGTTAAACAACATGTCATATGTATATTTATATATATATACACACTAAAGCATATATGACCCATATACAATCAACTTATAGAATTCTGTTTCTTGTGGCTGGCTGTGGCTCTGGGTTTGATTTTCTGGGAGATCTGCCACAGAATGTCCTCGTTCAGATAATCCTCAAAGTTGTTCAGGAAGTTCATAATTTTCTCATTGCGCTTGATTTGGTAGTTGCTGTGGATGGACAGGAGAAGAGATCAGTCAGTTACATAAAACTTCATAACAATAAGTGTGAGAGGCGATGAGGCCATGTGGTTTGTGAGTCGTACCAAGAAGCTGAAGACTGTCAAGTCTAAGGTTTGTGTGTTTATCTTGGGGAAGGATGCATACAGTGTACTGTCTTTAGAAAAAAAATCCTACTCGCGTTTAGCCATTTTGACTCAGGTGTGAATGAGTACCTGGCTTTAGAGCTGGGGGGAATAGGGCACTGCATTGTGGAAACCAGCAACGATTCTGTTATGTGTTTCTTTGTAATATTATGTGTTTACATGTATGATGTGTACTGTTCTATGAGTTTTATATTATGAGTGAGATGTATAACACTGCATGGCACTGTTTACTAATTCCCCCATCAGGTAAATAAAAGTCCTATTCTTTATATTTTCTTTTCAACAAAGCAGATGCATCCAAACATGCTTTTTGAAGCTGAGATACTTTTACTAACAGATAATTGATGCAGATGAATGTGCAACTGTCTAGACCAATCATCTGCTAGCCTATCTCACTTTCTGACGTCATGCAATAGGAATAATGGCAGCAAGTGCACGGTGAAAATCCCAACATTTCTGCTGTGTTTACTCAGAAACTGCAAGGTGAAAATAAATATTATATGCAGTTTAAATTTTATGACAAAAAAATGTGGACTTATTTAAAACAAAACAAAAAAAAAATGTGGACTTAATATTCTGTGAAGCAAACACTATCCCTGTCCCTTTAAGCTACCAAGACTAAGAGGAACTTACCTTGTCCTGAACCTCCTCATACTGTCCAGTATATTAAACTGTTGCCAGTGCTTGGCAAAGTTGATGCTGCCGTCAGGGAGTTTGTCAGGGTTGCCAATGTTCACGAAGGTAAGATCTTGCAGGATAAGACCCCTAGGGAGTGACACACAGCACAGTTTGATACAGAATACAGGCACAGGATCAAGTTATAAAAGTATTTTTCTATCAAGTCTTTGAACAAACTAGAAATCTTTTAATATAATTTTCAAGCTCAAAATTTGAAACATTAATAACGCCGGCGAGAAGCTAGAGGATACAGTGAAAAATTCAAGGCATGTTGTTATTTAGTTGTGCTTTTAAGGTGCTAGGAAAGTGATTGGATCATATTGTGTCCAAACCTCAGTAATAATACTTTCACAGAAAAATTTGTTATGATTTGGTCAATGCATTCTGCATTAATTCATTCAACTCAAAATTGAGATTGACATCTAAATTCCTTCCGAAGTTATATCAAAATTAAACAAATAATTAAATATATGTGTGAGAAGCAATTTACTTTTACGTTATTATTTCCCTTTTCTTCAGGAACACTGAGCAGTTTTATACTGAGTTGTGGAGCAATGCTTTTCAACTGTTGATTTAGAGCCCCATATATCCAGAAAAAAAGTATGCGGCAAAGAAAAGCAAGTCAAAAGCAGAAAAGAAAGATCGGATGTGGCAATTCAACTCTCAGAGCAGAATAAAACAACACTATTACAGAAGAACAGAAAGCAGACTGAGTGAAAAAACCTGTCACTTACAAGTATGGTATACATGGAGGGTCTGTGTCCGCCAGGGCTTGCCGGTATGCTCTGAAGGAGGAGGAACTGTCTATCAGCTGACAAAACTCTTGCAGGGCCTGACACAAAGAACAAATGATGGTTATTCTCAATCACATGCAGCTAGAGAGATAACTACGACTTGCTCTTTCCATCTTCACTTCCATTCTCCATTCTTCTTTTCATCATTCTTGTCGCTTTACCAAGAAAAAACTATACACCATTTTGGCTCACCTTCACCTTTTGCCACCTTTGTACAGGGTTCAGCTTTCTCAGTTATTCACTTGTAGCTTTTATAAATTTCAAGATAGCCAACCCAGTGCTAGATAGCCAATCCAGTGCTAGAAGCTGGAATCAATGTTTCCTCCTGAGCTGAGATTCCTGCACCTTGGGTGCACATAAACCTGGAAGTGTGTGTGCATGTGTGTGTCTATATGTTTGTGTGTGTGTGTGTGTGTGTGTTTGTTTTGGCTGATGTGAATGTGCAAATTTTTCTGTGTTTTGCATACTTATTGTGCTCTTTTAAAGTGAGTGTGTGTGCACATATGAGTGAAAGTAAAGATGTCAAAGCTTCTACAGCCCACCTAGTGGATTAGTGCTATACAAATGCAATCTATTCTTATTATCATTACTATTATTACTATTTCTGAGTTTAAAATGGGTGAAATGTTACCGTTTTATATCCCTCCTGTAAAAATGTGATTCTGGTGCACACAATCTTTTTGCATAAAATGGCAAATTCTTCCTTCTGGCCTCCTTTAACCCTCTAGTGCCCAGCATATCAGATCTGATACATTTCGTGGAACAAAGAAAAAGCAAACCAAGATCATCACCCCACCATAATAGTGTGAAGTCGCATGAGCGGGCATTAGCCTGGATATGAGACTTATAAACCGCATTATTATTATTCTTATTATCATTTTGATGCTTATTCCAGCAGAGTGGATCCAAAAGTGATCCAAAAACTGGAGCTCGGACTTTTTGTGCCATTGTAAACAGGGCTGGGCACTAGAGGGTTAAGGAGTTTTCTGACTGGTCTCTCTGACATATTTACTTTCGCTCATATGTGCACACACATTTTAAGGGAAATTTGGCACCTTCATTAGTTGGACTCTGATCGCTCTGCGTGTTTTTCATTGAGAAGGCTTTTGGCATGGAGATCGGAGTGCCTATGGACATGTCCCGAGTGCTTTGATAATATTTCTGACAACAAGTAACAAGTGACATTCTGTGTCTCCTACCTCAATGTTCTGTTTCTGCCACTCCAGTCTTCGTACCGGCGCTGAGTCCAGAGCTGACAGGATGGCCAGGTATGAGTTAAAGTTGTGAAGTTTTCGTAGATGCTGAAATTATAAGCACGACAAATAAAACTGATATTCTGGCTGAAGCCTTACGAGTCTATCTCTTAAACAAATACAGTGAACTTCTGTTACAAGAAACTGAAGGGACTGGTCAGATCATTGTGGGTTAAATGAGTTTTGTGTTATCCTTTTAGGTTTCAGGTACCTATTAGAGGGCCAAATCACTCATTTTGTGCAACCCAATTAATCCACTAATGTACAAAATTTTGGGGCCCTCCTAGCTAATGTCAGGGTGTCGAATTATGTAAAAAGACCTGTGATCTAGATAAAGCATTCAACTTGAAAGTTTTAGGAACAATCTGAGCCTTATCCATGTAAAAATAATGGGTGGTAGGCCTACGTACTAGCACACAGTCAAAACAGCCTGATCCAAATCTGAAGGCAAGGTGATTATTTTTGAAAGAGACAACCTGCCCTAAGAGAGTTATAACTTACCCTCATGATCTTGATAAATTTCATCAAGTATTTTTCTCTTTCTCTAGGATCATCCTGTGTAAGGATTCGTGTGCGGCACCTGTGGAAGAATGTGACGATAAAGAGGTGTTTGTGAATTATGCAAAAACTACAGAATACAAGAGGCAGAAACTCTTAAGAGTAAGGATATTACGAGATTCAAATCCATGACCTTTGTCTTCAGCATTTCTGCAGAAGTGACTTAGAATCATGCTCTACTGGACCTGATAATTGGCAGACAGTTGATATGGACTGTGATTCCTAGTGGCAGTTCCCCCTTCCTTCCCACACCAAACCAGATGCCACAACATAAGAAATTGATCAAAACATTGAAATGTTATCCTGCCAAACAAAGCTCTAACTGAGACAATGAATGACAGCTGCTGACGTACCAATAGGACATCTTGTTGAAATGTTCTGTGAATGTAGTCAGGTGCGGACTGAGTTCTTCAGACTGTTCTCTTGCCCACATCAACACTTCTGGAATCTGTAACAGACAATACAGTGTCATGGGAAATCAGTGACCAGTTTACTGGACTCACAACTGGAACTAACATCACGGAAAAATAACATTTACGTAAAAGACTTTCTCACTTCCTAAAACTGAAGAGTAATGAAAAAAAACAAAACGAGTGAAAAAAAAAATAACTGCACATTTTTGGAATGTCATGTACACATTAGAAAGATTATGAGAAATTTAGATGTACATCACCAGGTTGCTCCATGTCAGAACTTGAAAGAGATCCATATCAAAAAGAATCTCTTGCAATAATAATAATAATAATAATAATAATAATGAATTCAGATAGCACCTGTCCCTAAAATTATGGGCTCATGGCACTTTACAGGCATGTATTATTACACACAAACATATATCCAAGAATGTGGGCAAACAAACATTACATAATAATGCCAGTAAGTAAATGCACTCAAAAACTATATATAATAATATTCCATGTCAGTAATCCAAAGCTGACTCTCACAAGCACACACACATGCACAGCCCCACCTACCCACCCATACATTCATGCAGATATATGCATACAAACACAAACAGAGGCTAAATAAGTTCATCAATTACACCATAGTCTCAGTCCGCACACAGTCAAACAGCATTATGACCTTCTTAATTTTGAAAACTATCAACACCACTTGAGAGAACAGTGTCTCTCTCTCTCTCTCTCTCTCTCTCTTTCTCTTTCTCTCTCTTTCTCTCTCATTCTCTCTCATTCCACCTTCACTCTCCCCATCTTTCCTCTCACACTTACTTACCTCAATCTTCTGGAAGAGCTGTGCATCCAGCAGGGTCATCTGTTCAGCAATATCATGGGCCTTGAAGCTCAGCAGGTCACTGGAGCTGGAGAAGACAACATGATAGTTTGTGAACAAAGTTTTACATATTCCATAATGCCAGACTGTCATGCACTGACTTATCATTGCCTTATGGGTGTCGGGAAGTGACAATGGTTAACTAGGTGCAAAATAAATGAGTTTAGTGAAGTCTTGTATGGGAAAATAGAACTCATTTGATTACGCTGTATAGAAATTGGTTTGCAATGTTATATAATGTTATACGTCTCATTCATAATACAAACACATAGAACTGTACACATCATACATGTAAATACATAATATTATACATGAAACACACAACAAAGTCATTGCTGGTCACCTGCAGTGTTGCATTCAAGTGTGATGAGAGGACGGTAGAATAAATTATCTTTCAGCATCACGAGGGTTAAAGACTCACTCTGCCAGATGCATCCTAAAGTGGTCACTCACCTTGATGCAAGCTCAATGGACTGTATAGGAGGGGCAATAATCTGCTGGTTGTCAGCTTGCTCCGCTTGTTTCTTCTCACACTTTTCTAGAAGCTTCCGCCGCAACAGCCTGGCCAGGTTAATGGCCCCTTCACATATAAGGTCGTACACCAGGTTCATGAGGCGATCCACAATCACAGAATCCAGCTCGTTAACTCTGGAATCACAGATAAAATTTGAAAATAATATCAGGACTTTTTTTGCATGTGGGAAGTGAGTTATCATGACACAGTATTTTAAAAATAAAAGTGACTGCAAAATGGGTAGACAAGGCAATAAATATCAGGTACCTGTTTATGGAGGGAAAGTTATGGAAGAAATATAATACAATTTAAACGTCACTAAAAGACAAATTATTATATCCAATTTTTGGATTCAAGTTCTTTTCCAAGGTCTCAAAAATTTCTTATAGTTTCTTAATTAAATACAGGCTAACAAAAATTTATTCTAGCCACATCCACAGTTGGTTCTTCTATTCATAATTGGATTGAGTTTGAATATTTTTACTACCTCATGTTTAGTTTAATAAATATTTACCATCTTGAAAAAGGACTAGAGTCTGAAAATTGGGTATTATAATTTGTCTTTTAATGATATTTAAATCATATTATATTTGCTGCATTAAATTTCACTTCATAAATGGGTTCCTAACATTTACTTACTATTATGACACAGACTTATCCTCTTACTAGTTAATCATAATGTAACACTAACCTATACAAACCATCCATAGAGGGCACTTATACTTTTGAATACAGTCACAAATGACACATCTCATATGTGTAACACAAAAGTAAAAATGAGCGACCTTTATGTAATTTTGAATGTAGTATTTGTTCAGTAGTTGAGTAGTCAGTGACATTTGCTAACATTTATCCATGAAATGCTTGGCGGACACAAAATCAAGATTAAGCTGTTTTAGTTTTTTTAAATTAATAATGAAGTTTGACTGCCAGCATGAGTACTGACCAAGCAGTCATACTCACCCAAGTTCATCCACCACTCGTATCAGCAAGGAAAATGCATTGTGGGCCAGTTTTTTCTTGTTGTCTGGGGCATGGTGGAACTTGTTAAACCTGTACAGCAGTTTCTCTATCAACGCCTTGGGCGAGATGAACATGCGGTATGTCGTCAAGAACGCCTCCTGATACATGAACTCTGGCAAAGGGAAAAAAAAATACAGAACTTTTAGTAATTCTTCAGATAGACACATAAATTCAGCAGGACAATGGCCAGCATTTCTGCATGGCATTTAGTCATACTCATTCCACATTAGCCTAAGTCACTTTTTGACCGTGTTTAATTTGTCATCCAAAGCAGTATAACATGTAGATGCAATTTCGCTTTAAAAAGTGAGAATATAATAACAAGATAATACTACTTTTTATGAACAGTTATGAAGATGAATGGAAGACCACAATGGTGTTAACAACCCATATCGTTTGAAAAAATGACTTATGTGATTGTGAAATGAGTGTGACGTTATGGTTTCTCAAAAGACAAAATAAAAAACAGTTATGCCCATGTTGAAAAAGCTTTGAAAGCTATGTCTCTAAGACGTGAATTCCGGTGGAAGAGGTATACAAAACAAAAAAACATTATAAGGTTGAAAACAAAATTTAAGAGAAATATGCCAGCCTGTCAACAGAATGTCTGTCTTTACATCAGGATCCATGGACCACTAAGCAAATAAGCTTATTTCACGCCAGTCATCTTGATGTTCTGTTTATCTCAAAAAGGACTTCCCATTGGCAGAGTGTACAAATGTGTTGAAAACATTGCAAGTGATGGTAATAAAAGGCATAGAAACAGCGGGACACCATCACTCCTCACACTCTGCCTCCACAAAAAACAATCCACTTCCCTCACCTTTCTTTTCAGCAGGTTGCATCATTGGGCTGGAAACATTTCCTACAACTAAAATATCTGTCCCTTTTCACAACTTTTGATAACATGTGAGGTGCACAATATCATAACATCATTAAATAGTAGAATATCATGGCAATAACACTGAGAGAAATGGGCATAAGGCAGATATCACACTGGTTAATTCCCTGAAGACTCAGCCCATTTTAAATGACAAGAAATTCTGACCCTCAAACCGTTAACATACTCAACAACACTCTATGACATATCACCACACGAAAATCATACTGCCATAAGTCCCTGAAGTCATTACTGGACTTACGACAGTATTAATTCCAAGCGGCGATAAGCCTAGGAGATTTGGCTGGCCTAGCGAATGTGCAAGACCTCTTATGACAAAGTTAGCACTCAGCCATGTATGGGGATGATGATGTCATAGCAAGCTGACAAGTTCTTGGCTGATGGATGCGCAGTAAGAGAATATGTATATCCGTCTTCAGTCCTCAGTGAATTAACAAACACAATAGGCTCTCTTATTAATGGCAATACAATATGTGAACATGGATATTCAAATGAATTTTCATGTCCACAGTTGAAATTGTATCAGTTTTATTATCATGATCAATGGCTGTTAAACAATGGCACTGTTGACAAAACATCTCATGATCTGTGGTACTGGTTAACACATGTTAAAAAATGGTGAGATGAGAAATGACAATGAAGGTCTACAGGTCAAAACATAGCACACGGGAAAGATCTGATTTATTATGGCAAACTGGCATAGTAAACATGTAACACAGGAAGAAATTTGGTTGGTAATAGCAAACCAGCATTACACACCTTTAAAAGGAAAAAGATTTGGTTTGTGAAAGCAAACAGATATGTGTGGTGGCATGGGAAAACCATGACAAATGAAAATTTTTGAGTTATGGAGATATTGGTATCATGTGAAGGCTCTTTTCGAGCTGAATAAAGTGGTTTTTAAATTTCTGATTATCTTAATTATGAACAAAGATTAGAAAGAAAATAAGGACAAACATTTTGAAAAAGTAAACAGAGAAAAATGCATTTAAAGTTTGATTCTAGCAATTTTCACAATTAGAGGTGTTCTAAAATCATCAAATTAAAGCATTTTTGTAAAATATTCCAGGACATGATAAAGTAAAGTCTAAATGTCAAGAAAATGTGCAGAACTAGTTTTTTATAAGAAATTACTTTTGAAGTGTTTTTTGCACTTTACTCCGTTCGTGCTGTTGCGTCTTTGTTGGGGTTTTCCCATGCCGCCACACATATTGAATCATGTAACACAGGAAAGATTTGGCTTGTAACAGCAAACAAGCATTATCAACATATAACACAAAAGAATTTCCAACAGTGAACAGGCATTACAAACATGTAATACGGGAAAGATTTAGTTTGAAACAGCAAACAAGCATCATAACATCTAATCCGGAAAACAGGAAGACATGGATGATTCAAAAATGTAAACCACAACAGCAACATTTCCTGAACGAAGCCAGAGAAACAACACACTGTGTGAGTTGCACACTTCACGTCCAGCTAGTTCTGCAGAAATCACACTGTCATGCTTGAGTAGCTACATTCTAATTTGGACAAAACAAATATGAACGTTGATTCTATCTTAAATCACTTTCTCCGATCCGTGACATCACTTAAGACAGGGTTCATGGCCAATTTGGAAATCAGTTTTCCAAGAAAACCACAAAAGATTTCAGGATTTTTTTAAGAATTCTGAAAATACTGTGCCTTGGAATTAATTCTCATGACAAAGGCATCTGCAAAAATGTGCAAAATTTTCAATCGATGCACTTTTTCTGGATTTTTTAAGAAAGATTATAAATTCGATCTCTTAGAGCAAACTTCAGCAAGAGAATTTCAGAAGTTGCTGATCATATCCAATGTGGCACAAGAGCCCTCTTAAATGCATACCCAATACTGCACACAAGTGGAATAAATAGTGAATGAACACACTCCCTCATTTCCATTCGAAAGAGGTTATATCATATATTATGTGTGGCAGTCCAGAACAACTCTTTAACATGGTCAAACTTTCATAATTTACCGATTGTTATGTCTTATTCCTTATTTATTTCTAAGCAGTACGCTTTACATTTCAAGCTTTTAGCTTCATTCGACGCTAAGATAAACATGCTTAAGTTCGGGACGTGAAAAAAAAAAAAAAACCTGCCAAAAATGGCTTTAAAGCAGGCAAACTTACATCATTAATACATGGAAAATAATTAATTAAACATATTTATAAACAAAATTATGCGGTTAAACTTCTAGAGGAGATGAGTAGAATGCTGCTTGAGCTAACAGTTAAAAAAACCACTCAATTTCGACCTTGAATACAAAAAATCATTTTGTTTTACACCAATTTCAAAATATAGGTCTGCGACTTCCAGTGGGCTTTCCTGGACAGCCACACATATCCCTAAGTGGGTAAAACTCCCTGTCCACTACAAATAGATGGGACTGCTGGCTGAGATATATCTTCGTATCTTAATTTAAACTGAAATGGTGAGCCTGTAATGCCTGGCATCTTTTTTTTTTGGTCCCACTCCTTTCTGATTGGCGCCGGCGTTGGTTAGTTGTTTGTTACTTTCATTCAGGGAGTTTACATTCTGTTCTTTTTATTCTAGGATGTTACACTGTTACTCCCTCCCACCGCCTACACAAGTGGGGGGTCACCTATATCCCAAACGAAAATAAATCCCCCATTAGTGTTAGAAAGGTTCCTACATCTATAACCCTGGCCCAGCTGGGTCCCAGGAGTGGAGTGTTGACCCCAAGCCCTGCTCCCCTATCGGAAGCGACCATATCAAGTTTGTTCTCACTGCCGTCATTTAACCCTAACAAAGAAAAAATGCCTGGCCTCTTATAACAATGACTCTGGCCATGCTTTCTCCAGGTACCAGAGACACTTTCTATCAGCTGGCAACAGGACATCAACTAAAAGTTCTCTGGTATATCCAATATCCAGTATGTGCACATAGACATGCAGCAGAGAAGTAAGGTACAAGGTGATAGTGATGTATCATCAGTGTGGTGCTTCATTGTGGACATAACGTTTTGGGCAGCAGCTGGCAAAAGGGGTTTATATTTGGAAATGAGATCATGTGAATGCTCAAATATGATAGGTTGGATTGCCAACTTTCTTTTTTTTTTAAATTTTGGTAAAACCCAAAGAAATGTCAATTTCAAAGAGATAATTTCTTCCACTCATGTTTCCAGACAACTCATCATTTCAGCCATTATCTCAGTCTAGTGCCTCGTTCTTCCCAACCCGACCCATATCTCATAGACCCCTCCCACCCCTCTTTTTTCACAAAAACTAAAAGTTAAAATAAATTCCGTAAAAACTATGTGTGCACCGTGTGATGAGAATGAAAGTCACTATGCTGAAGGAAAGTTACAATGGTGGAGAGGAATGTGCACAGGAACAAAAATACAATTTCATGGGGAACTCTTGAGGTGCTTTAGAAAACCAAAACAATGGATATTATGGTACTGAAAATTATCTAAGCCTCTCTGGATGTTCTGTCCAGTTGATTACACATCGATCAGAATGGCAAATTAAATAAGTTGGTGAGAAAAGGCTGTCAATGTTGGGATTAGAAAATAAATGCTGGCACTCAAAAGAAAACACCAAATCAACAATGGTCTCTTAGACATAAACAAATACACATGGACGAGAAGTGTATCTGACTGACTGGAATAAGAACTATCTTTGGGCTGAATGAAAGTAAAACATTCATGCTCTCCTGGTTGTCAGTAATAAATTTCACTCTTAGTTTACATTATGTTCAATAGCTGCACTGCATTCTGCTACTGATGTCTTTCAGAACAGACAACAAAACTAAAACATGCAACATCAGCTACACTTGCTATCACGACCAAAGACACTGAATTGTAATCCTACAGGAGAACTCTCAATTACTGTGTAAAGATACTAGTCTGTCCATTGTAATTAACTAGCAAGTTTATTTTACAGCCAGTTCCTGCTTTACTTTTTGAGCGACTGCCCTATTTGGAAAACCAATTAACTCCCAATGATCACTCCAACCCTTGTTTCATAATTTATTTTACATCTTTAATCATTCCATTTGGACCACTTCAGCCTACTGTTCCGACAGCTTTTCGAGTTCCACTATCTCAAATTCCATGCAGGTGAAAACAAACTGCTGACTTTACCACATGGTCTTCACATCCTATCCAGGAGGACTCATAGACTGTAACAACTATCTCAGATATACTGTCAACCATGGCAACTCAAATTCTTTGGGATTGCCTCACCTTGTTAAATTTTGCTAAATTTTAAGGAAAATGTGAAGCACTAGTTCAGAGAAATAAATTCAGGTCTTTAAGGTTTGCAGGAAGGAGCAATGATTCTGATTTCTATATGTTCAAGGTATTTGTGTTCAGCTGTATGCGAGAGAAGACGCTTCAATAAGAAAATTATATATCTAAACTCATCACCCCATACTCGTCTTTCCTCTATTTATGTAGTCTGGAACTCACCTCGATGATGTCTCATTCAGTTCCTCCTAGCAACAACACAGCATTTCCACCCTTTCCTGCCATTACTATGGTCCAAAATTTTACAAATCACATATCCATTTAGCCCTTTGGCTGAAGTGGTCCATACAAGCCGACGGAAGCGGTTCTAGTTTTTCTTTCTTATTCACATTACGAAACTCAAGAATTGTCATTCAAAACATTCTGTCCCAAAGCATAACTCTGTAAAATGTTATAATGCATGCACTGGCTAACTTAAAGTAAAGGGTCCCCCTTCTTCCTTGGCTGTTCTCCAACGAGGCAAAAGTTCATTCATTGTAAAGTGTCAAACAATATCATAATAGTAAATATGGACCTGCAAATTTATTTAGCACAGACAAGCTTCAAGTGGTCTCAGATTTAGCTGTAGTTAAGCCAAAACATGATCAGAGTGTTAAAGACACTCTCACAACAATCAACTAAACTATAGAGTTACCAGCCATCATAGTCAAAACAAATTAATTAAGGCTAGCTCTCACCAACTTGGAATTCACTCTGAAATGTGAACCTATCAGAGACCCAAGCTGTTACCCTCGAATGCTCATCATGAAAGTGCGCTGTCTCAGTAACAGCCGAACTCCAATAACTCGTCACCTTTAGGAATTTAGTCTATTCGTGCCTCAATATATATGGAACATTTTTTATAAAATCTCAAACAAGACGGGACAGAAACAACTGACTCCATTAACCAAGTGGTTGCTTAACCAAAGAACGCATTAAAAAAGTTCCATGGCATGAAATAGGACCTCATGATCTCTGACTAATCTAGAAATTACTAGAAAATTTGCTTTATTTTCGAAGAGCCACAGCTCAGCTATTTGTGTCCAGAATCATGAGAAATTTTGAATGCAAGTTCCTGTATCCCAACAGCCTCTGGAATCCCCATTTCTGCATTTCATTTTTTTTATGTAACTATTGCAGGTTGTTGCACGTGTCACTTACAGGCCAGATAGGTGACAAAAACCCTGTGTAGGGTTGCAAAGTTAGCATTATAAAGTCAACATCTCCCAGACTTGAAACTGTTGGTCTGATCACATAAAATTTGAGTTAATGAGGTTGCTCTTTATCGCCTTGGCAAAATCGGTGCAGACACTGCATATACAATACATTCAGAGCTATTACTGAGGATAACAGCTAGTCTCTCCAAGCAGTCCATAAAAATTCACTGTCATGTTAAGCCATAAGCATTCTGCCATTATACAGAATAAGACTATTTATATCAACTGAGATCACCTTCAAGATGAGGCATCTTTGTATACAGCCTAATTATCTCAACCTTTTCATCTCGGACTCTCATAGTTTTTATAGTTTCTGAGGTAGCCAGTGATTATTTGATAAAAAGATTTGGTTTGTTTCTGCTCCTTCTGTAAACTTGTGGCTCTACCGTATCAAATCTTTGTCCACAAAACAGGAGCTTTCCTGACTAATGCAGAACAACAAATCCCAGTTAGTGAGAGCAGGCCTTAACAACACACCACACTACAATAACCAGCAATGACACCCAAGGTTTACTGATGGTAAGGACAGGAGACACCTCTAACACTGCAAAGGTTGTTGTCATAAGGATCACAAAGTTTCCTTTTGTTGTTTGTATGCTAGTGTCACTTCATATCCTCCCAGTGGTAAAACTTCTGTCTGAACTCTATGTGCTCCTTTTCCATTGCAGTTCATGCAGGGACACATGTTTTAAGCGTCCGTTTAACAAATCTCGCAGAAAGGCTGATGTAATTAGCATTCCAATGCTGAGAATGCTGAAACTTTTAATAAACTATGGTAGAACTTCACAATCATATGCCAAAGGACCAGCTTGACACTTTGGGGTCATGAGGTAAACTTATTTGGGGTCATGAGGTAAACTTATTTGGGGTCATGAGGTAAATTTATTTGGGGTCATGAGGTAAACTTATTTGGGGTCATGAGGTAAACTTATTTAGGGTCATGAGGTAAATTTATTTGGGGTCATGAGGTAAATTTATTTGGGGTCATGTGATAAATTTAACAGAGATATAAAACAAGGGAAAAGGGTAGACACTGTGGGGAATCTGAGACTGTAAGGTTCTATTATGTACTTTAAACTGACTTCATGCGGCTCTGCCACTGGGTCTGAAAGCTCTGATTCACAGTAGCAGGCATGGTTCAATGGACAGTCTTGGATTCTGGCCAAAATGCCTTAGGCTCAATTCTGAGAACTTCCAAGAGGCATACCTCTTAGGAAATTATCTCATATACTTTTTTATCAAGTAACTTTTCTGTAGATTGTGCATCCAGCTAATCCAGCTATGGACATTGCATAATGGGAAGAATCAAACCCATGACCTTCTGATCCTTATTCCAAGCGCCCAGCCACCCACCATGCTGTTCCAAAAAGTTTAATTACAGCCACTTCAAGGGTTCAAGACTGGTGTTACCACTGAGAGGACAGCATGACCTCTGTGCCTGTTAGGGCTGGGGTGAGTGGATGGGGTAGTCAGTATATTATACAGAGTCAAAAGTTAAGGCTGTGAGCAAATATTACCTTTTTGCTCTGTAATGTCGTCTTCAGATCCTTAATGTGCGCACCAGAGACAAAGCAGATTGTTAGCGCCTGCCTAAATGTCTTAAGTCCTATTATTAACTACAGATATCTTTACGTTTTTCGAAAGTTAGGTTATAAACAGCTCAAATTTTCAAATAAATCTCTTTGTGATATCATAATTTTCTTTCTTAACACAGCTCCACAACAAATTAAAATATTGAAACAATCACTGTTTCTGTTTTTAGCGTGTAATTCAAACACACTGACTGTTCAAGGCTTTTTTTCTTTTAAATCCAAAAGAACACTTATTAACTGCAGTAACAATATTAATAAAAGTCCAAATTAGATTAATAAGATATTTTTCTATTACCCACAACTTCAGTCTATTAAATTAAACCTCTCAGAATTTACAAATTTTCTCGTTACTAAAAATAACCAAACAAATACTCATATCCAATAAGATTTGTTGTCACTAGTATTAGGAGCGTAAGAAATTTTTCAACTGAAAATGTCTTCCTGAGTGTGTGCTGGAAGACTGTCCAGTCTACGTTAGTTGGTGTATCATAAGGCTTCAAGCAAAACTGAACAAGAAATAAAGCATCACTGTGGTAACTAGATATCCACACCATATTTTAGTGATGATGGGACAAAGAGGGAACTGATGGACCGATCTGAACTGAATGGTTTTGTTTAACATTCCTGGAAACATCCATGCGGCATAGGTCTGTTAACTGATGGAATGACTCCTAGTAGTCTTTGATGAATATGAGGACATGGATTCAGTTTTTTAGCAGATGGCATGTCTTTCACATATTTTCTACAAATGGAATGGCCCATAGTAGTTTTGATGAATATGAAGGCATGAATCAATTTTTTAGTAGATGGCATGACTTTTAGACATTTTCAACTGATCAAATGGCTCATATTGGAGGCTTGATGAAAATGAAGGTATGTATTAATGTTTTAGCAGATGGCATGACTTTTAGACATTTTCAACTGATGGAATGACCCAATGGAATGGTCTTTGATGAATAGGGCGACATGTTATTAATTTTTTTCCAACAGATGGAGTGACTTTTAGATGTTTTAATCTGCTAGAATGATTCTTAGTACTCTTTTATGACTGATGACTCTCAAACATATTCAGCTGAAAGAATGATTCTTAGTAGTCATGAATAGGATGACATGAATCAAGTCTTCAATAGATGGCATGACTTTTAGACAATTTCAGCTGATGGAATATTTCTTGGTAAACTCTGATAAATAAAATGACATATGGTAATTTTTTTTAACAGAAGGATTGGATTTAGACATTTTCAGTGAATTGAATGATGTTTAGTAGTCTTTATGAATATGAGAACATGTATTGAATACTTCTTACAAGATTGGCATGACTTTTGACATTTTCAGCTGATGAAATCACTCTTTGATAAGTAGTATGACATGTAAGAAATTCTTCAAAAGATGGCATGATTTTTTGACACTTTCAGTTGATGGAATGATTTATGTTAGTCTCTGACATCTTGATTACCATGAATATTCAGGAAAAGAGCTGATGATCATTAACAGATGATTAAAATGATAAATATTCAACTTAAACTGGATGATGTGATACAATGTATATAATGATATGAATGATATTATTTACACTTATGTTAAATTGATGGAATTTCTGTCCTCAACAGACAAGTTTACTTTTATCCAACTTATCCATGCTGTATTTATATTTCCTAGATAGACTGGATTTAAATTTTCCTAAGGGAATGATTTCTTAAATTCTTTCCACTTTCTTAAGACAGGATAATTTTTGTCCACCTTGTGTGAATAGTTTTACTCCTATTCCTCTTCTACAGATATGACAATTTCTTATCATTTTTAATAGACAACTTCTACCTTTTCTGAAAGGATGACTAAATTTAATTACTGGACCACTCAATTTCTAGTCATAACAAAATAAACTATTATGAGACATTATCACTTTTCACTTAGAATTATTCATAGAAATTAAAGACAGCCAAAAGACATGTTATAGCTTGCAGCTTCTTATATTTCTCAGAATCAGAATTCTTCCTTGGAAATGTTTATAAAACTTTGTAAAACTGATCAAATTCACTTTAATTTTTTCTGTGTCTGTTTACAGTGGGACCCAATTCATTCACATTTTACTGAGTGACATATGAACAACTAGCTAGGTTATAACATTTCATGAGGATTGATAATAGAACCACAAAATGTTTCAGTAATACAGTAATCAGTATAGGTTGCTTGTGAACAAATGCAAACCAATTCTCAGCTTCATAAGGTATTATTTGGTTCCGTTTCTTTGCCCCATTTGTACACACTTCCTAAAATCCCAATACAGCCTTGGTGAAAGTTCAGCTCTTTCAGGATATGAGGAACTCCATCCCACTATAAATGAAGAATATCTGTCAATATCTAAATGTGAATGCCTCACCTGTTTTTCCTGCTTGGGTTGCGTGAACTATGAGAGCATCTATGGCTCCTCCCCGGACTTCAGGACCCTCTTCATCCTGCAAAGTGGAAAATAAAACAAACATAAATAATAACATGGGATCATTTTTCTTGTCCACACAAAATTCATAGTTTCCTCTAGGTGGTTTACTGTTGAAGAGTGTTCACATTACTGGGACAGTCACCAACATGGTTGTGGTACATGACATAATCAACAGGAAATTCAGATTTTCAAAAGTGTGTGGATGCACTGTTTTGGAAAGGACATTTCTCTTTTCCAACTGCATTAGAATTGGATATTTAATTCTAAATCAAAGGCATACAACTATATCAGTAAGTCTTAAGACCAAATAAAAAACTATTTCAGGTTTGTAAGCTACTCTTAAATGCCCATAATATATAATATAAAACCACTTTCCAGCCTCAAATTCTTGCTGAGATTGGCTTACAAGACAGTTTGCCTACAGAGTAACCATTTCAGCCATGCAATAGCAAGGGTATAAATCATCATTGCTATTAAAATGTGCTTTCCCCTCCTCAAGAAAAAACTGGGTTAATCACTTTGCGTTAGGAAGAATGAAATGTTTCAAACATACTGCTTTTTTAAGAATCAGCTGGTCTTCTATTTCCACGTCATCCAGCAAGTTCAGTTCACTGAAATCAGAGTCGGAATCTTTCTGTATCTCAGGCTGAGCCAATGGCGCCACCTCTTTGTCTTCAGACTTTTGCCGTGGAGCCACAACGGGCTGGGGTAGTGATAACCGCTGAGGTTGGGATGATATGCTGCTGCTGTTGTGTGGAAAAGACAGGAACAGAACATTAACATCACCATATAATGTACTCTACAATTCATCAGTAAACATCAGTTTATTCATCAGTTATTTTCAATACCAAGAGTGAGGCTTAAAAATGGGTATAAAATTTTGTCACGCACAAACTTACAGGGCTGGCTCTCACGGGAGGGCTTTTGGGGCATAGGACAAAATATCTAAAGCCACTGGCAGGTTGGAGCAGAGGTAGATTCATGTAGAGCAGCAGGGCTGAATAGTTATGGCACTGGATTCATTAACTAAATGAAGATTATGGGTTTGATTCCCAACCACGGTGTCTAGGGAAGTATCTCATTCATATGAGGGAGGCAGCGTGGCTGTGCGGTTTGTGAGTCGTACTCAGAAACTGAAGACTTTCAAGTCTAAGATTTATGTGTTTGACTCGCAGACTGGGCGGTGTACGTTGTAGTGTCCCTGGGAAAGATACTTCGCTTCCTCACTCGACTCAGGTGTAAATGAGTACCTGGCTTTAGAGCTGGGGGGACCAGGGCGCTGCACCGCTGGCAACCAGCAATGACTTTGTTATGTATTTCATTTGTAATATTATGTATTTACATGTATGATGTGTATTGTTATATGTGTTTATATTATGAATGAGATGTATAACACTGTATGACATTGTAAAACAATTTCCCTACGGGGTAAATAAAGTCGTATTTATTTATTTTCCTCAATCCATCTGTCTGTAAAAGAAGTACTTGTGAGCAAATTACTATGTAAATATCAATTTACCTAATATAGCAAACAGATTCATATGGAGAAAATTTGTGGGAGGAGAACCCACGTGCAAGAAAGGAAACCGTTTTTAAAAAATATGTTACTGACGTATCAGAAGCTGGTGATTTGCCCACTGCCAAGAGGTCACCAAAGGAGAGATCTGATTGGCTGGAGCCTGTGGACAGGTGACTGCCATGGCTGACATCAGACATCTGTAAAGTAGACCAACAACTGAAGTCTAATCAAATCATATAATCTTACACCCTGACTACATTACTGAGAAGTCATGATTTGTTCAGATGAGCACAATTTAACCTTTACCATGATGAGGTGTTAGTTTCAATGTGGCCACCAGTCACAGACATTGTGTATTTATCATCAGGGGAGATAAAAATGAAAACACAATGTCATGTGCTGATCAGTAGGTGCCTGGGACTGGAAAACCCACTATTGTGCAGTGACTACTGTAAGAGTTAAATTTTGCAAGTTGTAGGAAAATAGTGCAAGACTGAACAGATGGCTATGAAAATCTTCAGTGTGGGTACTTTAAAACAGCAGTTTTACTCCTTGCATATCAAACCATCTGCATATATCATCACATAGAAATGAAAAAAAAAAAAAAATTCAGCTGAGATCCCCACTGCAGACAAATCCCATTCCTCAGTCATTAAAAAGCAGGTCCCTGCATCTACCACTGACAAAATGAGACACAATGTACAAGGCTGAGTGCTCAACTGAGTGCCTGACAACACTGATAGTATTAGATGGCTAGCATAGTACAAAATATACTGACTAAGAAAGTGTTGTGCCTAATATCTCCAGGATAACACTATTTGATCAAATGATGCTGTTTACTTATCAAATGCAGTATACTACAGTACAATAAAATTCCTATCCATACTGCTATTAACAGCTTATGGGAATTAACATAAAGCATGAAACCAAGCCAATGACACAAAGGTTGAACATATAGTACGTGTATATACACAGTTACAAGCAAACAATAATTATCCCTGTTAGAAGTCAAAATGCTTGCTGTGTTTTGTTTCCTATGCCTTGATTCTCCTCTATCTCTCTCACACTCTTTATCTCTTTTGCTCTTCCTCCCTCTCTCTTTCTTTCTCTCTCACATTCTCTCACAAATGCACATAAATGTCTTCTCCATGTCAACTATATACATGCATCCTTCTATGCACAATGTGCATTGCACATCCATTCCTGCCATTAAAAAAAAAACAACAATGCATACCCTCTTAATTTTGACAGATAACGGGGGCATTGACGACAGCCTTTCCGATGACCCCCCACTCATGGAAGAGTCGGAGGAGATGTCTGAGAAAACCGATATTGTGTTGGATCGAGGGTAAAAGAGCTCCCTCTGGTGTTGATGCCACTGGGCCTCGTAAAACTGAATGGAGTGGCGGGAGATGGTCTCCTCCACCGAGCCCGGCTGGGTGAGAGCACCAAACATTTGAACATAAGCTTGCACTGTGAAAGATGGGAGAAAACATAGATTAACTCTAGACCACCTCCAAGGTGTGTTACAATATCTTCATCAAAATCACCACTGTTCCTATTTCATTTCACATGGGTGGATGGGAGGGTGGGGTAGAGGAAGAAAGACGAGAAAAGTGGGATGTTAAGAAAATTAATGCATTCATGAACGAAATGAGATATAGGGTCCACACAATTATTACTGAAGGGTTGGCAGATATTTTTGTTGACATGACAGCGTATGGCTTGACTACACATATGACAATGGACAGGTCAGTCCAATGTTGGCATGAGTGGGAAGATTCTGTGGCACTGTAACAAATATTCTGAGCACATCATTAGAATCACTTATGAAGCCTGAAACATTTTTTTTCCCTTTATGTTAAGCTGATGTGAAGCACCGAAGGGTATTCCTTCTCCTAAATTCTGGGGAAAACCATTTACCAAAGCTTGTTAATACTAGGGGTGGAAATCTCAAACTCTTTGACTGCAAATCTTACATTTTCTTGGGTGATAATGGTGGTGGTTTGGGCAGTGACGGACTCTAAGGCCATATTTTTTCTTGGGTAGTAAAGTGGTGGTTTGACCGGTAATTCTGACCCTGACTACATACCATGTAAAGATAGTGGTTTGGGCAGTAATTCTGATTTCTTGGATGGTAAAGCTGGTGGAAACAGTAATTATGATTTTGACTACATTCCATGTTTCTTCTTGGCTAGTAAAGATGTGATTTAGGCAGTTATTCAGACTTCTTGGGCGGTAAAGTGATGGTTTGGGCAGTGATTCTGACTTCTCGGGTGGTAAAAGTGATGGTTTGGGCAGTGATTCTAACTTCTCGGGTGGTAAAAGTGATGGTTTGGGCAGTGATTCTGACTTCTCGGGTGGTAAACGTGACAGTCTGGGCAGTGATTCTGACTTCTCGGGGGGCAGTGATTCTGACTTCTCGGGTGGTAAAAGTGGCGGTTTGGGCAGTGATTCTGACTTCTCGGGTGGTAAAAGTGATGGTTTGGACAGTGATTCTGACCTCGGATGGTAAAAGTGATGGTTTGGGCAGTGATTCTGACTTCTCGGGTGGTAAAAGTGATGGTTTGGGCAGTGATTCTGACTTCTCGGATGGTAAAAGTGATGGTTTGGGCAGTGATTCTGACTTCTCGGGTGGTAAAAGTGGTGGTTTGGGCAGTGATTCTGACTTCTCGGGTGGTAAAAGTGATGGTTTGGGCAGTGATTCTGACTTCTTGGGTGGTAAAAGTGATGGTTTGTGCAGTGATTCTGACTTCTTGGGTGGTAAAGGTGGTAGTCTGACTTTGATTACATACCATGTTTCTTCTTGGGTGGTAGCGGTGGTGGTTTGGGCAGTGATTCTGTACTGGAGTGACTGGTGGAGGAGAAGGTTTCTGAGCTGGAGTAGGTCTCATGTGAGCTGGCCCGCTCTTCTGTCAGGAAAGACTGAATTGATCTCTGGCTGTTGACGTGGCTGAATGCTTGGCTGGGAATGACAGAAAGAAGAAGTATGAAGATACCGAAAGGTGTGTGACACAAAAAAGACATGAAGATATTACTGCCACAAGATATCATCGACTGGTAGATGTACTTTGCCCATATACACCATTAAGAAACTTAAGATCTAAACATTTAAAACAGTTATCTATACCTCGATCTAATTTAAGAAAGTATGGTGATAGGGCCTTCTGTTATTCTGGGCCTCTTATTTGGAATTCATTGCCAGAAAATATTAGAAATTCTTCCAGTTTTGAATCATTCAAATACCAGTTAAAAACATATCTATTTGTAAAGTATTTGTCAGAGTAGCTACTGCAATCCATACTTGGAATGCTAGGTGTATCAAGAATATCTTTGAAATGTATGTCTAATTATGCAATAAGTATGTGCGAGTGTGTATGTTTATGCTTGTAATATGGCTGGTGTTTAAAAGAAATGTATGCGATGTAAAGCGCCTCGAGCTTGTCGGGGGTGAGGCGCTATAAAAATTCTCTTTATTATTATTATTATTATTATT